>DVZL01007605.1:0-10667 GCA_018236625.1 Lasaia peninsularis
CAAGTGATATAATGTCCTAACTGTTGAGGCAATACGAGAGCAATTACCACATTTGCTAAGGCTTTCTATTATTATTTGTATATTAATAGTAATTAAACGAAATTGGACTCTATATGGCTAGATAATAGGCTTAAAATATGTTTGATATAAACGTGCGATATTGTGTATAATCAAAATTATATATCTTGAGACTTGAGTTTATCACAAGTATAATTCCCAGGTTCAGCGTTATATTTAAACCATCTATATCATAAAACTAATCTAACACCATAGATGTTATGGGTAGGAATCATCTCGTACCATCTATCTAAATAAATTAAATTGGAGTGTCTGTATGTAATATTAAAATAAGAGTTTTTTACTAAATGCATACATGTATGTTTATACCAAAACAGTATTTTATAGAATTTTTGTCTGTCTGTCTATCTGCACCCGCTAATCTCTGAAGCAGCTGGACCGATTTAGACCGGACTCTCTCTGGCAGACAGCTAATTCAATAACGAACGACTTAGGTTACTTTTATTTTAGAAATGTACGAAATAAAAAAATCAAATAAAAACGCGATCGAAGTCGCGAGCACAGAAAGTCTGAACTAATAATGGAGTCGCTAAAGGTGTCCGTTCTCAGTAGCAGATACATAAACGACATCATGACACTCTGTATCTGACGAAATGTACTTTAGTTCCCGTAAAACGACGGGGTATGAACCTGGACTTATCGAAACGGAACTCAGAAGCGCGAATCACTAGACTACCAACGCTCCAAAACTGTCGTAATAATTTTTAAACAGTTAAGGCACCATTAACATCTTTGCGTTCATTTGCGTGAATTTTAGGATTGAAAAGACTATTTAATTATAATAGTAGATTAGTGGCCAAGGGTATAGTTCGAGGGTGCAATTGATGCTTACACCCGAGCTAACTACTCTACTTTACATCTCGATTGTGAGGTAAGTAGAAAAAAGTCGGCATTACAAGAAAAAGTATGTTAAGAATAGTCTCGGAGTTTCAGGCAAAATGTTGTTAATTGCTGCTTTAGCTTTCATTTTCATTGTTCAGTGCAGCTTACTTGTATCTTTATCAGTTGAAGAACTCATAATATGTTTTCCTAATTAGAACGTAATTATAAAAAAAATCCCAAAAACAAACAACATTTAATGTAAAAGTTTTATATTCCCGCCTTTTTTCATTAAGAAGAACGAAGTTTGTAAAGAACTCGCTAATTTTTTTTTAAGAACGAAATTGAGCTACGCCGTTCGATATTTAAAATTGATTACTATTATACTCATACGAAAACGAGGCTGAATAGCGATGCACATTGCTAGTAGATGTACGCGAACTTTTTAAAAGAATGATTTGTTCTTTTTTTGAAATTAATTTTCTAGCTCATTAGGTCATTCTAGGTCACTTACAAGCCCTATTTGGGAGTAATAAGGACCTACTTACCGAACATGAGAGATGTAAAAGTTACTAAAGTTAGTTACAAGATTAACAGCCTGTGCTCCTAATTTCTTAAATTTTATAAACCATCCAAGAAATGCAATTTTAGTTTAAATTTAATGTTTTTCTTTGTAATCAATTTTCTCAAAGCTAATGGTACGTTGTTAATAAGCTGGGGAAGTAAGGTAATGTTCGCTCACTGTAGACATTATTCGCACGTATTGTACAAACTGGGTTTGCGCAACGGCCCTCGTATATACAGGATGTTGAATCTCTTCTAAAAAAATCGTTTTTTCAACACCCCACAATTAAACTGCGTTTAAATGGGAAGAACTTCACAATGTTTAAATAATAAGGAGGAATTGTTTTTAAAACGTTCTCTAATTTTAGGGGACACTATATTTAAATAAAATGAATATTTTGTAAACTCTACCGCTACAACGAGTAGTATAGTGTGATATCAAGCAAGACTTTTACTCCCAACGTAAATTTCGCTTCGCAAACGAAGCATCTTCAGGAGAACTAGACTGTTCTCCGCAACTACAGAGCCAGTAGTCAATAAGATGCTTCAGTTGCGAAGCGAAACGTACAATTAGAGTAAATTCTATTTTTTGTTTTTGATTAACGTACGTGACAAGAATAATATACAGGTTCGGTCATCAAAGTCGGAAGTTTAAAATTAAAAAAAACATAGATTAAAATCGAAACGTTTCTTGACACATGCACCCACGATTAGCCGACGTTGTTAGGTCCCAAGATGTGCCCAAGATGTTATAGGTGATAAGTCCAAAGCTATACTGGCACATACGCCGTCGAAGCACAGCGAAAATATACTTAATTTTTTTATATATTTTTTTTCATTCTTTTTTTTATATTTGAAATTTTGTTTATTTTTTGGTGTTTTGGTTAATTGCAATAAATATTTCTATTTCTATTAAATTAGAAAAACTCTCATTAGTACATGGCGGGGTTAGAACCGTTCGCCATCGAGGTTTAGTAGAAGGTTATTTTATAGACAATTTACTGCCAGACTTTCAAATCTAACACTGCCTACTATATTATGTGTAAGCTAATTTTGTTTGTTAATAATAAAATCTACCGCTACGTTCTTAAATGGTAATGTTGGACAAACAGTATTTAAATGAGTAGGTGAGTTGCACACTCTTAATATTTGTTATTTTAACGACTCCCCATAAAGCTATTAATATAACTCGTATGGTTTAGTGATTATTGTTTCAACTTCCATTCCGGTAGACCACGTTCGAATCCCGCCATACGATAATCATATTATATACGTGTAACTAATAAGTTTTTCTAACTTAAATACATATAGTGCTCTTACGGTGAATGAGAACGTCATGAGGAAATCCGAATTTTACTTCACACTAGCTGTACCAGTACGAAGTACAGCTGTACGTAGTCGAGGCTTCGTCTGCGTTTTTATTTAATTCATTTATTTTATACAAGTCTAAAACAAAATACTTAAATAAAAGTAGCCAAAGTCGTTCCTTGTTACATTAGCTGTCTGCCAGTGAAAGCCCCGTCAAAATCGATCCAGCTGTTTCAGAGATTAGCGGGTACAAAGAGACAGACTGACAGACAGGTAGACAGACAGACAGACAAACAACAAAAAATCCAAAAATTATTGTTTGGTATATTATGTACGTTGTTAACATACATATACATTTAGTAAAGTACCTTCACGCCTATTATTCTCGAAGTGGTAGGCAGAGGTGTGCTAGTATATCCTCGACTCGTAAGTCCAATAGATATACTAGAACACATCCACGATTAGCCAAGGTACTAGGACCCATGATGTGATAGGTGGTAAGCCTATCGTCTGAATACAAAAAGCGATTATTTTAATATTACATACAGACACTCCAATTTTATTTATTTGTATAGATAGAACTTACAAGCGGTTCTTGTGACGCGTCTATATATCTAATTCTAAAATTAACACCGGATCGGAACACGGCCATCGACTAAGAAGATCCGGCGGAAGAAAATCAGCGGGCTTATCTTTCTTATTTTCTAAATACATATTTTTTACCTTATATACAACAATAAAAGAGATTGAAAGAGGAGCTATAAATCCCAAACATTTTAATCATCTACATATTTTGCAATTTTTTAGTAACTTTTTTAGGGTTCCATTCCCAAAGGGTAAAAATGAAACCCTATTCATGACACCTAACGATCCGTCCGCCTGTCTGTCTGTCACCACAGCCTAGTGATTGTATAATATAATAAATCGTAATAGCTCGACAGTAAAAAAAATACAGATGATATATTTCTGTTGCCGCGTTAACAACAAATACTAAAATTGGAATAAAATACATATAAATAAAGGGTGATCCCATACAACAAACGTATTTTTTCCTCTCTTATATGATTCGTTCTTAACCGGTTTTATATGAAATTTAGATTTAATACCTTTTTTTATTTAAACGTCTTTTATATGGCCGGGAAGCTTATAAAAAAAACGTAAACCATTTTTGTTCATCGTAAGAGTACTACTAAAATGTACTCAAGTTAGAAAAACTCATCGGTACATGGTACCTAAAGTGTTGGATCCCTACCAGGACGAAATCCTTTGCGGCATTAGTCTAGTTAGTAGTGACCCGCCTATGCTCTTACGAGTTGTCTGCTAGGGAGGCAGATGGTCTATTCTACACAGGGGTTCGGACCAACACGGGGCGCCATAGTTTTAATAAGCATGGTTTGTGTTAGGGGTGGATTGCGTGAGTTTGTGTTCGTATAATCGTGCGAAGATTCACACCGGGACCTCAACACGCAACCCAATCCACATGCCTATATCTCATTGAGAGTCTATGGGTTGTTATTGTGTTAATAATCTGTGGTATCTGTCATTTTTAGCATTCTCCAAAAAGATTACGTTCACTTTTTTTGTACTTACTAAGATTTGTGAAGATTCTTTCAGTCTGTTATTTTTTTGTTTATATTTAGGTATTACAATAATTATGCAATAAATTGCTTGTTTCTAAAGTTTTTTATTCAAGGAATATTAATTATCAGTGTTAATAATCTATTTATGTGTGGTAATAGTTATTACAAATAATTTAAAAAATGCTATTGTCGTCTCTGTGGTAGGTGTCCGACTTCTAGGAGGTCATTTCCCGGGTAGGGAACTTACAACTATCTGTTTTTTTTCAGCTTATCTTAAAAAAACATAACGTTGCCTGTGCTTGGATACGGGCTGACCACCTAACTTAATATTATTGGCTAATCGTAGGTGCATATGTGCCATTGCCTGCTTCTTCAGGAAAGTGGACAAGACGATATTTATTTAATGATTAATCCTCGTAATCGTATTAGTATACTTCTAATATATATTTTAAGATTTCAAAAGTACAAAACTTTAGAAACAATTTATTTAATGCATAATCATTCTAATACTATAAACCAAAATATAATAGACTGAAAGAATCTTTACAAATCTTAGTACAAAAAAAGTGAAAGCAACCTTTTTGGAGAACCCTAAAATTTCAGATACCACAGGTAAATAAATTAGTAACACTGATAATATAGATTTCAAGAATACAAAACTTTAGAAACAAGTTATTTCATGCATATGGTATTATTTTTTGGTTTATAATAATACTAGCGACCTGCCCCGGCTTTGCACGGGTATATCTACATAACAACCTTCCTCTTGAATTACTCCATCTATTAAAAAAACCCGCATCAAAATCTGTTGCTTAGTTTTAAAGATTTAAGCATAAATAGGGACAGACAGAGAAAGTGACTTTGTTTTATAATAATATGTAGTGATTAGAACCAAAAAATAATAGACTGAAAGAATTTTCACAAAACTTATTACAAAAAAGTGAATGTAACCTTTTTGGAGAATGCTAAAAATAACAGACACTACAGATAAAAAATTAATGATACTGGTTCAGTATTAGCCGTAAATAAAAAGAAAAATCTGTCTAGTGTGTGTCGGACTCGCGCACGAAGTTTTATATCATTATCACGTTTGCATGGGAGCACTTCATAAAATGTTTATTTTATACTGTTTTTAATATTTGTAACAACAATTCCAAATGTTCAAAAATGGTTCCGTTCTAATAGAGAACCCAAAAAAAGTATTTTTTTTGATCTTAACATCTAAAAATTTAATAGTGCCAGGATTTGGGCTGAATTTATAAGCACGAAGTTAAAGATATCTGGATTACACTCCTAACTGCGATCCGTTGCGAATATTATGTAGTACCTATTGTTTTTTTTCTAAACTGGATTCACTCTTTCTCCCAGCCTTCCTTATGCAGAGAGATAATGGACCCTATGAGGATAAAGTTAGAAGTAAAATCTCCAAAATAGTATCTACCAAGCGTCATGAATGAAACTGAAAACCGACTTTAATATCATTTTCATGTCTATGTAAATGTTTTTTTTGTTTTCATTTCAAAAAGCCTTGATTAAATTGACATATTTTTCTCTCTCTATCTACATTAATGTTAATATAAAATGGTGAAAAATATAATATGGCCTTGTCTACTAAGTTCACTTAAGTGGAAAGCGTCCTCTTAAAGACTCATTCCATATCTAGTATTAAACGAGCAATTCTTGTTTATATATTTATTTATCTATACCGGTGATTTCGGAAACTGATCTAGTGATTTCGCTGAAATGTAGTATCTAGGGTTTTAAATGGGAAAAACTTGCTCTAGATAGTTCTAGGTCACGACATCTGTCAGTAGCACTTGGTATGTCAGATGGCAATTTTAACTACCGATTGAAGCTCGGTTACTCAGGTACTACGTCTTAAAGTAAAAATAAATGATTGATACCATAAAATGTAGAAGACGGCTGATGAGTGACGAGCCAATGCGCATACGCATGTCCAGCCAGTATCTCCGCACTGCTTAATGCTGCAAGCTCGTTGCATGTTGACGTTGAGGAAACTGCAAATTGAAAACGTATTACATATCTTCACACCAAATCCCTTGTCAGGTAGGCAGAGAGTCACGATTCCTACATACCTACTTGCATAGCTTGTTCCACATTCACTACTGTCTTTACGCACGCCAATTTCAGAGACTCTTGCCACCACCCTCGGATAATACATGAGTATTTTTTTCATGGAACGTCAACCTAGGCTTTCCCGGGTACCTACAGCCGCATTATATATCTGTTTTGTCAATCTTTCATCTTTCATTCTTTTCACATGATCGAACTATCGGAGCTTGCCCTTTCTGATTTACGAAGTAAAGCGATTTTGTTCTAAAAAGGCTATAAGTAGTACATTTCTAAATTTTTAAGTCGAAGCATGTCTGTTCTACTGAATAACTCAATTGATTAGATTTATTATTTTATTGCATTGAAATATTTAATATTCAATCAATTACACTTGTATTCAGTAACATTCAATTAATTACAATTATATTGCTAGGTTTTCAACTTCGACTAAATTGCTTATGTATTATTCAAGGGTGGTGGTGAAGAAAGAGGAGTGCATTCTCAATTCTGAAGCATCGTTATGAGGTTGATGTCGGATTTTTGCAGTTTTACTGTATTTAAATATAATACTTTCTAACCTAACTTGAAATAATATATTATCATATCAACGTTATAGAGAGAGCTACAATATGTGGAGTCGAGGAGTTTTGGTGGGATCGAATTAGCCTTTGGTGGCATTTTGTTCAGTTAAAGTATTTATGTAGAAATTTGTGTGTTATATATTTTGTCGATGTCGACAATTCTCACTCGATGAGCTTAGGTAAAGATGCCACCGTTTTACCTAAAATCATGACATGACTTTTAAGGCGAGTCATGACTATTTTATTAATTACTTACTTATTTTTATAACTTGACTCATGCCAAATACTAAAAAATAAATATGTGTAGTCAAACATCTCATCATAATTCAGGAGATTTGTAACATAATGTAGCAGTTTCGTAGCACTTGCTACAACGCTAACGAATTTGAAAATTGTAGTTGTAATGTAACCCTATTACAATTTTTAATCCGAACCTTGAGTGACTTGAATAATTAAACGTTTTTTAATATTTTTTAAACGAAACTTCTGTAAAATTTTATCCATATTGGATTACTTATCGTCGAACGAACATTTAATAAAACAACAACTCTCACACACAAACATCCTCGCTCTGGATATTAAATTTTCATTCGCTTAGACAATAACTTAAGTAATTAAGTAATTTAAAAATATATTTCATTTTTTTCACTTAATTTGTGACTCAGTATGTATAATTTACGAAAATTCCAATAGCATATGTATAGGAGTCGAAATTTGACCAAGTTATATAACATGTATACATCGCAAATTTATTAAATATCACAAACATGTAGCAAAATAATACACAAACAGTTTCTATGTCTTCTCAGTATGTCTATTTTTTATTGTTATACGTAGTCACAATATAAATTACATTGGTAGTTTCCATTTCATTTTATGTTCTTACTAGTATTATATTGGTAACTAAGTATTCCAGTCTATTTTTTAAATATACCAAATTTATACCATTATGTTCATCGCCATTTTCTTCTAAACTCGGACTATCTTCTTGATTAGCATCATCTTCAATAGTATTTTTGTTGTTACCTAATATATTATCTATAAGAAATGTTTTTGATTTACAATTCGTTATTCTGGTTTTCAATTTTTCAGTGTCACTAAACTTTTCACTAAAATCACGACTGTTTTTATTTTTTGCACTTTTATTAATATAAAAACTTGTATTATTAATAGAATGTCTGTCTTCTTCATTAAAGCTATTTGGTATAATATTGTTTTTTAAACAATCAATTTTTTGATTCACTATTTCACTTATTTCACAAGTAACATCAACAGTTTCATTTTCACTATCGTATTCTTCAACAGACGCACGGTAATGTCTCCGAATGGCACTTATAAGGTGTTCATTACTTAGTATTATCTTAGAGTCGTTTTCACAAGTACTAGATATCGCATCTAAATTCATTTTACACTTAGAACTTTGATTAGTTTTACGAGAAATTTAAATTGTCATGCTTATATCCGAAATATATTTATTATTAAGATGTCTACCAGTTTAAGCGACATCATCCGACGGTGCAATAATCCAAATGTTAAGTATACGTCTTGGAAGTGTTAATTGCTTCCGAAAATAGGTGGTGCCGGCTTATCTGTTACGGAAACTGTAGGTATCACTTCATGGAGATGCCTTCACGCTACTGGTTGATAATCCAACGGAGGGGATATCGCCATCTTAGTAGGAGGGGCTAAAACAGCCACCTGCGAAAATTCACACCTTTCTTTTATTTGAAAACGAGTTATATTATGGCCTTTTACTGCACAATACATTCCTTAAAAGCTTATTATTGTTGGGCGAATATAGATCATTTATTGTTTGTCATCAATCTACGAATATATCTGCGAGGGAAATCATTGCAGTGCTTGTCTAATTCAACAATAATTTTTTTATGTTAGATATACAATCTTATTCTTTTATTTAATATGTTATCATTTTTGTATTTTTATATTACATACTCTTACACCAGAATAAATTGTTGAATTGCAGCAAACTCTACATTTCAGTAATTTTCCTGTTTTGGTCCGGTCTACTATGTAGAATAGACCATCTGCCTCCCTACCAGGCAGTTTTGTAAGAGGACCACTGGTGGTAGAATGCTGGGCCGCAACTCACCCGCGTAGGGATCCCCGCCTTATCTATTCCAGCCGCCATTATGACATTGTCGTGTTCCATACAATTTAATGTATGTGTTGTCTCTAAGCATCTGGAGATCCTTGAGCTTGATCACTTTCTTATCCCATAAAAATATCAGTATATAGTAAAAAAAAAGCTGCTTCCAACTGTCTCTCCGTATGTTTGCTTCGATCTTTTAAACTACCCAACGGATTGTGTTTCGATTTTTTAATAGATAGAGTGATTCAAGGGAAATGCGTATATGTATATAAAACATGTAGAATATACTCGTGAGAAGCTGGGGCAGATCGATTGTAATTATATAAAAACCTAAGTTTTCTTAGTATCTGATTAGTTCTGTATTTTCATCCCAAACGCTGTCTAACATGATTTGGTTTCTGCATGCCATATTTCCGTGTTGGTCCGGTTACCGTTGTAGAATAGGCCAACTCCCTTCCACCCAGGCACCTCGTAAGAGGCAATGTGTATTTTTTACCATCAGGAAATCCATTTTCCTGTTTGCCTTCCAATATCATAAAAAAATGCCAGTTAGTCTCTGTACAGTAAGACACAGTAACGTAAGTACATTATAAAATTAAAAAAGTGCAAAAGGGTAAAAAAGTGCAGACCGGCTACTTCCTTTTTGAATTCATAACCGTTATATAAATGGAATATCACTATACCAACCGTTAAAAATTCAAAATACATATATTATGCGATGAAACAGTTATATGACAGTTATAATATAAGGATCAAGTAATGTGAAACATGCAAGATTTCCTGACTGTATTTGGGCCTTATGTGACCTGACCTTATGTGCAAGTCTAAAAATTATATTGGAGACAGGAAAATAGATATTAGTTTGGTTATTTTTAGGATACCGTATCTAAAAACGGAAACCTATTACTAAAGTTCCGCTCTCTGTCTGTATGTCACCAGGCTGTATCTCGCTATATTCATGCTTCATGCATTGCATTTGCCAGGTATGGCACGGATTCTGATTCGCCACATATCAACGGAGGTCTGCATTATTATTACCTCAGCTAGAAAATGCCGGCTCTCAACTTTATTAAGATCACTGAATACATTATGCTACGATTCCTAATAAAGTAATGTACATTAAAAAGTTAATATATAAGGAATTAATGTATTAAATAACTATAATAATCATAAAAAATATCCTCACGCTTATTATCATCCCCGAAGAGGTAGGCAGAGGGATAAATATATGCGCCCACGAATAACACATTTTAAGTCTCAGAATGTGACGAGTGGCAGCGGCTTGCACAGGATTATGTAGGCTAAAAATCTTTTATAGATTTTAGCTTTTTTTATTTAGTTTCGCAGATAATATGATCATGATATATATATCAGAATATAATATTTATATTAAACGGGTCAAAACGCGTACATAACTTACTTGTACATACTAATCACTGGATAGAATTGCATTCCCCGCACGTAATTTCAACTGAGTGCCACCATCTTCCTAGAATAGTGAGGGAAGCGATTGAAATTAAAAAACATCACAATAATTTCAACAGGGAGGATGGT
>DVZL01007606.1:0-10666 GCA_018236625.1 Lasaia peninsularis
TTCTCGTGTCACGGGGTGCGTAATTGAACTCCTCCGAAACGGCTTGACCGATTCTAATGAAATTTTGTGAGCATATTCAGTAGGTCTGAGAATCACCAAAATCTTTTTTCAAGTGCGGGTAGTACGAAGTTCACCGGGTCAGCTAGTTATGTATAAAAATGGGAAAAAAATCACGTTTGTTTTGTGTCAGCACATTTTATATTTATTTTTTGTTTTTCGTATTTGTCTGTAAAAATATATCACCTGAAAATTTCCGCCTGATGACTGACTGAAGGACCAACGTAACATCGGAGTCTTAGTAATAGGGTTACAATTTCACCTTTTTAGTACGGAACCTTAACAATTGTATTACTATTACAGCAATATAGCACAATCTTACAATCGAAAAGCAAACTTTACAATGGAAATTAACTTAAGTGAAAAAGCGAGTTTCGCGTCTATTTATGTACATATTTTATTGTGAAACCATTTGCTTAACCGAGGTCGAGTATAAGCAAATTCATAGTTGAGGAGGAGTCACTTAGTCAACTATGCCAAGGATAAACCATTAAAGTGAATTACTGTGCCTGAGTATAATGTTACTACGATATTTCAGCTACATTATAAAAGCTTTTTATTAGAAACTAGCTGACCTGGCGAACTTCATACCTCCAGACATTGACAGCGAATAAGTTTTTATAGGAAAAATTAAAGCATTTTTGTTTCTGTACCTTAAAATTTTCCATAAGAACCTTCTTCAGACTTCATAGGATGCAGCAAAAAATCAAAAAAATTTTTTTGGTTAAATAAACGAATTTGTCTCATGTCGGTGTAAAATGCTTAATCTAGAGAAATTGGCAAAGGCGCCAATTTTACATAGAGCTACTGCTAAGTACCTACTTAAGTTAGAAAAACTAATATATAGCCAAGTTTCAATCAGCTGAATATCTTAGAAATAACACATGCCGATGGAGGCTAAAAGTTGTGTTTTAAGAATAGTAATGAAAGCAAAGATCAAAGGTTGTTTTATCTCGTAATATAATTTTTCTAATATACATTTAAGTGAATGATTCCTGAAACCTCTCTCTGACTTGATGATATTAACTTTACTTTCGCTGTTTTTACATCGCAAATACCTACTCGTTTTTGTCTTTGCAAATTTACATCAATTACTAAAATTTATAATAGCAGGTAAATTATAAAAATCGATTGAAACATTTAAAAGTTTTCTATTATTGTTGTTGTTATGACCAATATTGTATATGTTTTATCGTGCGAGTAGGACTCACGTAAGTTGGGTGCCGTACTATTTCCATCAACTGTTAAACCATCACAAAACATGGCGTTTCAAACATTTAATTAATAAATAATTAACCACTCTGCGTTCAAGCAATTCGGTGTCCAATATTGACACGGGAGGTCCTGGGTTCGATTTCCGGTTAAGCCAACTTGTTCTTATGAGTCTTTTTAGTCTAAGATTGGATTTATGCCAGATCTGGCGAAGGACTTGTTACCTATCACATCATGGGACCTAATATCGTTTGCTAATCGTAGTCACATATTATACACCTCCAGAAGATGGGCGTAGCGATATATTTTTTCATGAATACCGTATCAAGAAGCATTAAAACATATCCGCTTTAAGTTTCGATGAGTAGGCGTCTTGTTCTTACAATCTTGATCAAAAAAATCTTGCCATTCAGCTATTTATGAAATATTTATAAATAGACATTTCACTTTGAATACATAAGAACTTTTTGGTACGACAATATGCGGGAATCATGGTTCAAATTATTTATTTATGTTGAGAAATGCTGCTCTGATTCTGAAGGCGTTTCCATTATTCACGGAGAGTACGAATACGTCTTGCGGAAGATTTCCCATGTGTTGCAGGTAAATCTAGGATTTTAAACGACGCTCGTTTTTATTATTTATACCCGATTACACAAGAGGAGTTATGAGTTGAATCCATTGTGTATGTGCGTATGTATAGATGTATTAAGTGTATATCCATCAATTATTTGTTTGAAATAAAAAGTTGAGAGGTGTCAAGGGATACCCGGATGAAACGAAGTTTACGATTTTTTTTTATTACAATTCCTTCACTAATTAATCGATAATAAGAAAAATAATCGTCGCGACACCACACTGTTCAATGCCAAATTGAAATGAAAATATCTGGCTTGCTTTAAGATAAGAGATTTAATTTAATAAGAGACAGAGACAGACAGAGAAACATGCGCAGGTCGCACAGCTTACAATAGCTAACTATAGCAAAAGTGTCGTTACAACTTTTCGTGAGAATTTTTTCCAACTAGCCCCCTTTCACAACTCGCTATAAGGAACTTCGTTACAAAATGAAAATAAATTTTAATCACACTATTTTGAGGCTCTTTATAGCCTACCAGTTACAGAATAGAATTTTCAGTGACAATTCCTTG
The DNA here is from genome assembly GCA_018236625.1 of Lasaia peninsularis. Classification (NCBI taxonomy): domain Eukaryota; kingdom Metazoa; phylum Arthropoda; class Insecta; order Lepidoptera; family Riodinidae; genus Lasaia; species Lasaia peninsularis. The sequence continues at coordinate 2,421 of DVZL01007606.1, forward strand.
CATTTTAAGCCTGTCATATCTTCGAATATATTAATTCTGGTGCTGTAACAGCTGTTTGAATATTAAATGTGTTTAAAAGATAATGATTAGTGCTGTATTGCTTCAAATTGTTTCGTAAATAAGCAATTATTTTCAGTAAAAAGTAAAGGATAAAAAGTGATTATCGTGGGTTATCCCTAAGAGATAGACATATATTATAATCATGGACTTTTTGTAGACCTTTTTAAGGTAGTATATTGTTTTGACTTATCTCGTAAGGTTTAACAAGCAATGTAAGCACAAAAATGCGCTTATTTACATCACATTAGAAATCTCAAAAAAAATATTAATATTTCTATTCTACATAAAAACCATCCTCTTGAATCTCTCTATCGATTAAAAGAAACTGCATCGAAATCCGTTGCGTAATTTTTAAAATTTAAGCAAATATAGAGACAGACAGACACGAGGAAGCAACTTTGTTTTATAATAGGTATGTAGTGATAAGCCATACAAGTGGTACTTGTAACGCGTCTATCTTTTCTAAAATTTACCATCGGATTGGAACAAAAACAGTCCCTAAAACGATTCGCCGAAATATTTTCAGGGAGAATGTTGTTTGGGTTACATACCCAAAGGATAGAAAATGGAACCCTATTACTAAGACTGCTGTCCGTCATCATTATCAATATATAAGGACACATAAACAAACAGACAGACAGAGAGACAGACAGACAGACAGACAGACAGACAGACAGCAGTCTTAGTAACCTAAAAAACTATAATACAATAGAGAGTACTAAGTTCAAAACATTTATTTTTCGTGTCAAAATATTCGAGGTGGGTACTTCTTCTAAGACACAGTCTACATACTTGAGAAGTTGAGAGCAGCTCAAGTACTAGTTTCAAAACACTAATTACAACGCCCGTTAAGTTTTTCAACCACAACGTAGCTCCACAGTTTTTTTGTTTTGTATTTTCTAAAATATTTTGTGTGTGTATGTGTGTGCGTGTGTGTGTGTGTGTGTGTATGTGGTGTTTAACATGTATGATTTCAAACTCGAGATGAAGTGTAAATATCATCGTCCTTATATCCTTGAAGAGGCAGGCAAAGATACATCTAATACACTCGCGATTAGCCGAATGTTTTTCAGATACACCTAAAATACTCATAGAACAAGTTAACTTCTAGGGGAATCGAAACCAGTACTTCAAATTCTGTTTAACTTAACTTAAGAACTTTTTTATGGGCTTAGACAGCGAACAAGCATACGGGTCTCCTGGTGGTAAGAGACAACCATGGCCTATAGACACCATAGATGTTGTAGGTGTGTTTACAACACACCTTATCTGTGGTCGGGCTGTTAGATCGTATGTCTACCGGTTGCCCTACCCTCCGGAATAACACACGACAATATTATTAAGAATACGAAAATATACGGAACTGTAGAGAATTATACGAAATACGAAATACTTTTATTACTAATATAAAATCTCGTTTTTGTGGGCAACACTAAAACTTTAATAATATTTTTATAGTTTTACAACACAAACAAAATCATATTTTCGGATTTTAAAATATTATTGCGTTTAGAAAATTTATCTTTATCGCGTAAAAACGTACCCACTTTTATGTAGTCGGTGTAATAGCCTATGTCCTTCCAAAAGTTAAACTCTATCTCTATACTAAATTTTATCAAAATACGTTTAGTGGTTTAGGCGTGAAAGCGTAACAGACAGATAGACAGACAGACAGACAGAGTTACTTTTGCATTTATAATATTAGTACGCATATATATAATATAAGCAAATTATTTGCTTATTTTTGGGTTAGACCAATTTGTAGATATTATTTATCCAAATGCGATTATTAATTTTCAGAGCTCCGTACCTATAAGTAAAAAAATTGGAACCTTTTTCTAAGACTCCACTGCCCGTCTGTTTGTCTATCACCGAGTTATATCTCATGAATCGTGATAGCCAGATGGTTAAATTACTCACAAATGATGTATTTCTATTGCCGCTAAAACTATAATAAATCTTTCTTACAGAGATATTATATTTATTTCAAGCTAATTAAGATTTAATATATTTTTTTAATAGTAAATCATACATATGATCCAGAAGTTTTAGGTATATAAAAACTTACTTAAGTATTATGGCCTCGATTTCCGGCTTTGACACATGAGATCCTGGGTTCAATCCCAGTTAAGGGCAACTTTTTCTTAAGTTTTTTTTTAAGCTTAACTGAAAAACATAACGTTGCCTGAGATTTCAGTCGTGGGACCTCATATCGTCGGCTAATCGTGGGTGCACAAAGATGTTCTCCTCTTTACCTATTTCCTTGGGGATATGGGCGTGATAATATTTATTTTAATTCGTAAACAATCTTTAAACAATGAAGATTTTAAATGTATATAAATGTATATGGGGTTAGCTTATAATATATTCATATTAAAACATATACAGATACTCTATTTAATCTGACAGCGAAGTGCTTTCCAAATAACTCTACCTTTATATCGATATAGAACGATTTTGGTCTTGGTCTGCGGTTATTGAGCAATGCATTTGCGTTTAAAATAATCAAATATATTAAATCAAACAGAAACATAGAGACGCAAAACGGAACTCTATATCTACTGCATAAGGTTGGAAATCGTTAAAACACACGACCAATAAAAGAAGGGAACGAAGCAACAGATCCCCACGAATATGTTCACAGGCTCACTCGGAGTTCCTAACACTCGCAATTCATTTTGCGAACTGAATATATTATGTAGATACAAAGGGAATTCAACCTTAAAATACAAGTTTTTAGTACTAGTATTCCATAATCTATGAATTTGTAGAGATAAGTAAGAAAATTCTTCTATAAGCCGACAACATTTTCAATTCTACCCTAATAAACATGAGGTCCAGAATTGTTTTTCGCACCAATAACATTTTTATCAGTTTCAAATTGCGAACACCAAAGCGGATTGTAAATATGTTAACTCTACTGAAATCGAACACTATCATAATTTGTAAATCGAACTACTGAGGGACATAAAGTAACAGTTTTATTAACTTACTAGCTGACTGGTCCGGCTTCGCACGGTTAGTTCATAGTTGACATAATGATCACAGCGCCACCTTTCGGGTCCAATTGTAATTTTAAATCATCTATCAAACCATCGCAATATGCATATAAAATTTCAACCCAATCGGTTTAGCCATTTAGAAGTTATGACATACACAATTACGGAAAGATAATTCTTACTATCCATTCTCCTATTACCCGTTTTCCCACAGGAATGAAGTATTTTCTCTCGGTGAAAAGAAGTTTATCAGGAATAATGTCAACGTCTAATAGTAAAAAAAATTTTCAAATCGGTCCAGTAGTTTCGGAGACTATTCAGTACAAACAAATAAATCTTTTCTCCTTATTAGTATAGACTAGCGACATGCCTCGGATTTGCACGGGTACTATGTATGTACTCTGCATATAAACATTGTACTTGAATCACTTTATGTATTAATAAAAACCACATCAAAATCCATTAAGAAATTTTTAAAATCTAAGGATAAATGAGGACAGACAGCGGAAAGCGACTTTTTAAACTACGTAGTGAAGTAAAAGTAAAAAAAGTTTTAGTGAGTTATCCTTAGAAGATAGACATATTATATCGTCCTCGATTTTTTTTTAGATATATTAAAGCTTTACTATGTTACCACTTTTCAACACCGTAGAGCATATATGTAGCATAATATATAATAATACTACATGAGATCCCAGGTTTCCAATTTACCGCTTTAGTACAGATTCACTTTTTTTTAAAAAACTTCCCTAATAAAAAACCAAATTCAGTATAAGATAACCCATAAGTTCAAAGTCTCCTGTCCACTATAGGATTTAAGTTACGATGGTTAACCCCACCATCCATGGTAAATGTTATTACGTATGTAATTTTTTAACTATAGAACTTTCCTGGTACTATATTGTGAGTACTCGCCACTGTTCTTTTCCACGTTAAAGAATAAGGTAGCCGGTCGCACACGTGGTCATATTTCGGCATAAGACAGTGACGTAAGTTATCAATATTTCAACGAAAATTATACAATAACCATATAAATTGCGCTATTATTGGTTATAAATCTCAACGCGATACTCATTAGTGCTGCAATGTAAAACTTTACATCTGGAATAATCATTAAAAGCCACAATTAAAACACACGGCGTCGATGCGAAAATGGCGGAATATTCTAGAAATTATTTATTCATGTAAAATGCGGTTCTCTGGTTCCGATTTGGGAACTTATTACGATAATATATTCATCATTTTCTTTTAAAACTAACGCATATTCTGACATATTCTAAAAACAACTCGTAAGATTTAAGTGTCGGCGTTTGACACTAACACCGTGCCTATAACTAGATGATAAAGTTTTAAGCCTCGATATCATCAAAGCGAATAAGTAACCTAAGTAAAAAAATTAAATAGTCAGGTAATAATTAAAAAAAAAACCAATTCTTTCTTTCCTAGCAACACAAAATGATTAAATTACCAACCAAAAATATTAATGTCATAAAATTAAAAGGAAAAAACAGCGTGCTGTTCCAAGAGCTGGTATTTAATTAAGCAAAGCCGTAATTTTCACAAAACACTGACGATGAAGTGTGAAATATTATTACTTAGGACTAAAAAAATTAAATATTACTTTTCTAACTTGCAAAAAGAAGGTTCACGCTTTTTAGTATGGTACAATGATATGAGAAGAAATAAATAATTAAAAGGAAAAAGTCTCTCTTAAGTACATTTTTTGTGATTGTATTATAATATAATGTTAGCTATTGTCCGCGTCTCCGTCGGCGTGGGCTATATGCAATTAATTTACCACCTTAGAAAAGTTTGTTTTTCTATAACAAAAAAAATTAAAGCAGACTACAAAATATGTTCTGTTTAACGGAAAAATATATCAAAACGGATTTTTCTTTCTCCCACGGAACTTCCTTGAGTAAACGGGATAAAAATTAGCCTTAAACCTTCTTCGGAACATAGCCTACCTGCTCTTTTGGTTATAGAGCCCCAAAAACATAATTATAATTTGGTAATATGATAATAAGTTTCTAATTTTTTTTATATCGATTCATAATAAATTACTTGTACATACTTCTAAAACAATTTATTATTTTATGATTTATCAGGCCTTATGGTTTCGGTAATAAAAGCATCTTATAACTCTTGATTAACTCAATGGAATTTCATGAAGCGGCGACAAAGTAAATTAATAAATAATGTTAGAGTTATTCTCAACATATTTAAGAAAATTTATTGTTTATTCAAAAAGCTTAATAAGTAAGAATAGGTACCTGGCCAACCGAGTTTGGCTCGGTAGTATTTTTTCTATCAGATTTCGACTATTTAAAAAAATGCCATCTGATGGTAAATCTGCGAAATTGAAGTCGATACTATTTTACATCAAAAGCTATTGAGACATTTGTATATGTGTCATGTTTTATGCAATTTCATTTCAAGACCTGGACCTAATTAGATCAATTTAAACCCCTCGAAACTTTTAGTTATTAAAATTTCAGCGGAATTGTTAGAGAACACTTTATCCTACTTTCATGCTGCTTCTGACATACTCAACTCTCACTTTGGGATAAGCACTGAGTTTTTTTTATGATATAGTAAGGCAAACAAGCAGACAGATTTCCTGATGATAAAAAATATACGTCGCCTATAGACACCAAAGGTGGAAATGGTGCTTTGCCAACCTGAGGCTGGGATGGTAAGCCTCTTGCGTGAGAAAGTTTACCGGCTAACTCTCCAAACCAGAACACGACAAAGGCGAGCACTGAAGATATTGTGGCAGGAATAGATAAGGCGGTGGTACCAATCCGGGCGAGTCTTTGCAAGACTACCACCTAGTCAATATCACGGTGTTGGTACTTTTTAAATTTAAACAAAAAAACATTATCAATGACCGTTATAATTAAAATGAAAACTAATTAAACGCTATACATAAAACGTTGCAATAAAGATAAAGAAAACTCTCTCGGTGACCCACGTGTTTTACGTACCCATAACCATTACAACAAAATTGATTTCAATTTTATGGTCTCTGCTCCCCTGGATCCAATCATTGTTATCGCTTGTGTGCTATTAAAATTTAATGAGACCAAGCGTTATAGAGTGTGGTCTACATCTATTGATTATGCTGAGACGTCATTTCTTGTCATTTATGGCCGTTTTGACAGATTAATAAAAATTAAAATATAAATCTCAACATGTCACCAAGTTTAGATCGGACTCGCACTGTTTCGTACCGTGTTTTAGCTACAAAAATCGTAGAAAATAGGGATGGCGATCCGAGATCGATTAATCGAAGAATCGCTTTTTCGAGTCCAAAAAGATCGATTTTTATATCGATGCACAGCACTGGGTCGATTCAGTGAATCGATATATCACCCTTGAAAATCGACTTTCGATTTTTTACGGTTAGGGTACTAAGTATTAGGAACTACATGCTACATTTTCTTAACTTTGTAGTACATTTTTTATACCCGATCTGATACTCGTGCATGGAATAAAATAATTGCTATCATAATATTCCCTGATGAAATCTACCGATACGAAATCGTTAATTATAATATTTATTTTATTTTTATTAAAATTTAATTTACATTACATTGTCATCACAAACTTAAAAAAGATCGATTTTTTAGAAATCGATCTTGTAAACCTCGATTTTTTTGTGAATCGACTCATCATGTTACGATTCGAATCGATTTAAAAATCGATATTTTTCGGAAAGAATCGCCATCCCTAATAGAAAATCACTTTATAAATGTAGTCATACTATTTGTTTATTCTATATCGTAGTTTGATTATTATTTTTTCTAAACTTGTTTTCTTTACCGCGATCTAAATATGAATAGCGACATCTATAGGTCATGTCGTCCGTTGAACATATAAATATAACCTATTCTGTATTTTTGTATGTGTTATATGAAAATATATGAAAATCTCATCGGTCTAGCTATCACGGTTCTTGAGATACATACATTCAGACGAATTCGAAGATGAAATTCAGAAATAGTAATAAGAGCCCGTTTTAAAAACTCTTCAGATGGTAATCTTATAGAGTGGGTCAAACATTCTAAAATTTTTAATTTACTGAATGTAGATTTCCAAAATCATATAATCTTATGACCCTGATGTTTTCGATTTCGCAAGGTTAAAAAAAGAATTTTTGCATGATACGGTTACTTGCACAAAAAGGTCATATTACCCAATATTAGTTTTTTCGATAATTTAATTTCAAATTTTAGTATATCTCACATCCGGATTTATTCGCATAAATGTTTAAAACACTGACCAATTGCGACTCGGACTCGCGTACGAAGGATTCCGTTCTATTATCTGTAAAAATGGCCAAAAAATCACAACTTTTGGGTAATTTAAGTACAATTTGCATGTAGTTTTAAACATTCGTCTTATTAGCGAGTGTACTTGGCCTAAAGAGGAATTCTGTTTATGATAATGAGTTTGTTGTGAGATCCGACATCATAAATTTTAGACATTGTGTCAACGATCTAGACATGCTTAGAGTGGTAATTAACAAATAAATATCCTTAAATCCTTGCCATTACTATCTTCTTTTCTCAAAGGGTTCTGTATCTTTAAATGATGATGAAATTAATGGAAAAATATTTGTTGTATAGGAGACCATCTTAAATATTAATTTTATTCCATTTTTAGTATTTGTTGCTAGCGTGGCAACAGAAATACATCATCTGTGATAATTTCGAGCTATCACTGTATATGAGATACCTACAGCTTGGTGACAGACAGACAAACAATCAGACTTCTCAATAATAGTGTTCCGTTTTTTACCTTAAAGTACGGAGCCCTGGAAACGGGTTTTGTTTTCTTAGTTACAGAATTATGGAACCAAGTGTAAAAATAAATTTAGTAGTACTGCATTTTGAGCTGAAGCATAGTCGATGTCTGACTTTGACGTACGAGGTTCCGATTTTGATTCCCTAAAGACCACCTATACTCATTTACTTAATTTTGTACTCTTTTTTCGCAAACCATACTCTTTCAAATCCTCTTACAATTGGTAATTTAAACAAATTTAAAACTAGTATCTAAGGGGAAACGTAGTCATGGCTAATTTTAAAGATGACTACTACTGATACGTAGCATAATACACAATACGTGATATCATTTGTACCTACGTCGTAATATATGCATGCCATGCTGTCAAGTTTTTTT
>DVZL01007607.1:0-10666 GCA_018236625.1 Lasaia peninsularis
ACTGGGAGACACATGTGCATAAGTTGACGAGTGGCAAAACGGACGGATATCAGAAACAAATCCCGAGTTTCCTCACAATGCTTTTATTCACTGTAAGATCACTTAGAAAATGTATTTTAGTTATGTTTTTATAACTCATTACCCATTGGTACATGACGGGTTTCGAACCTAGACCAGGCCTCGGCCACTCGGCCATACCTACAGCGATAAATACCTATAAAATTTCGTGGCGCCGCGGCCACTCTAGTACCATAGTTATCGCGTCACTTTACGCCAGATAGTAACAGAGTTATGCGTTAAAAGAGAGCGGAAATAGCTAGGTGAACATCTCGTCGTGTGCGCAGCACTTACACGAGCTGAATTGAACTTTGTTGCTTAGTCAAAAGAGTCACTATTTCTATGAATTGTTACGATAAGTGCAGGTTCTGTACTTTATACTTATTATTCTGTGCCTAGACTACCAAAATGTTAGTCTGAAGCGCGTACCACTCGGCCTCTATTATTCGTTTAATGAAAGAGGTATTTAAGTCTGTTTGACACTCAATGGTTCTAAACGCGGTATATCAATATACAAATAAATAATAATGGGGTGTTTGTATGTAATACTAAAATAACCACTTTTTACTAAATGCATATTATGTATGTTTACATATGCATCCACGATTAGCCGTCGCCATATCAGGCACAAAATTCCGAATTTTCTCACAATGTTTTCCTTTACAGGAGCACTCGGGAAATATATTAAATAAGATCAGAAGCTCGTACTATTAGGCCACCTGTATAGTTCCAAAAAAATTCACTAGATGTCTCTGACCTTTTATGAATCGTGTACAATTGAATGCCGAGCCGAGGTTCTTCGTTTGGGGTTAGTTTAATTATTCAGCTTACGTTTCTTTTGCGCGTAATTCATCCAGAGATACATAAACAAATATGAAACAACAAAATTTCATCATGGCGCAATCCATAGCTACGATTATTATCAAATACGAAAATGTCCAGCTGAGGTATGATTTATGCAGAGTCAGCTTGCAACTCCGTCCGAAATTGGAACTTGCCGGAAACACAAACGGACGGAACGCTCGTCATACCAAATACATAATATGGACGGTTAGAAGCACTTTGGCAAATCGCATTTTCAGAAAGTTCATCTATACCAATAAATAAAATTGGAGTGTCTATATGTAATATTAAACTACTTTTTACTAAAAGCGCATATGTATATTTACAAGGTACTTACATATAATAAAATAGTATTTTTTAGAATTTTAGTCTGTCTGTTTGTTCGCGCTAATCTCAGAAACAGCTAAACCGATTTTGACGGGACTTTCTCTGGCAGACAGCTAATGTAATAAAAATGGCCTATGCTACTTGGCATAGGCTATTTTTATTATAGAATTTTATTTTAGAAATGTATAAAATATCTGGCAGAGATCGCTACTTAGCGATAAGACCGCCTTTGCATACCAATTAATATAAGCATATCTAATATTATAAGAATAATTATTTGTTATCCCAAATTTTAATTGTATTGGTGTGCTATAAAGCTTTCATTCATTCAAAATAAATAAAAACGCGGACGAAGTCGCACGGCTAGTTTCCAATAAAACGCACACTACACAATGTACGATGTTGATTGCATTAGGTATTTTTTAACTAGATTTCAGCTTCATAATCTCATCGTATTGTCTGCTGCAATTCAGATTGAATTACATACGTATCATATCCAAATATGAAATATATACTGCTAGAGCACCGTCAAGTAATTGGGACCTAATATTGTCGGCTAATCGTGGATATTTTATATTAACCATAATATGCAACTCTGACTACCATTTCGGGTGTATGAGCGTCACAATATTTTTATATTACACTTACAAGAAAGCTTAGCTTATTAAAATTTATTTTTAATATACGATAAATGATACAAAAAACCTTAAAAATGGCCCGAAACTAGCTTCAAAACATTCAAATGTAAAATACTCAATGGATTTATGCAGGAATTAGAATTGGTCGAAATTCGGAACACACACAGCAGAAATGAAACGTTTATGCTCTTTTTAGGAAATGGTGAAAACGAGTCTGTTTGTCTATCTATCTTTAGGCTGTATCTCATGAACGGCGATAACTAGAAATGTTCACAGATGATGTGTTTCTGTTGCCGCTATAACGACCGATCAAACCAATGTACATAATATATAATGGATAGCGACATCTATAGTTTGACGGGAACAACTTAGTTTCTCGGCAACCAATAGACGTCACTATGCATATTAAAATATCGGTATATCTAGAACTTAATATATTTTAGCAATTTTAAAGTCAGAAACCGGACCCCGGGTTCCCACGCTCTAATGTGAGGAACAACCGGGATTATATTTTAATATTTCTAAACATTTAAAAAAAACGGGAATTTTTGTTATTTTTGCACTTACATACAACTGATACGGTATCCCTAATATCCGATTTTTTTCGTTACAACGTATTTGAAACACTAACTCGAATGTACTAAAATGCCAAAATTTTCATAAACGTAACGCTTGTCATTCAAAACACACATAAAATATACTCTCGAAACATATTCGCAAATCGCATTCTGTGAAACTTCATTTCCAATGAAAAGCACTTCACACAATGTGCGATGTTGATTAAAACGGAATTTTGTTTGGACTGGATTTCGGTTTCACAATCTGATAGTATTATTTGGCGTCGCTCGGATTAATAATTTTTGAAATGAAATTCCCTGTTTTCAATAAGACACCGTAATTGAACTTGTCTATATTTATCCTTAAACTGTGTCCTTTCTCTTATGAAAAAGCTATTTCGAAAAACAAAAACTCGTTTGAATTAAAAATTTCCAAAGCATTGTAGTGATTGAAACAAAAAAACCCGTCAAGTGCGAGTCGGACTCGCGCACGATGTGTTCCGTATCATTATCTATAAAAAACGGCAAATAATACATTTGTTATACGGGTATATGGGGGCAACCTTTATTTTGTACTAGCTAAGCCTGCGAACTTCGTGCCGCCTAACAGTCAATGCATGTCGTGTTAATCTTTAGCTGAAATAATTTAGGCTTTGATTAATATAAAAAACTATACAAAATAAATATGAATATGGATAGATCTATAAAATTATTTTATTATGATAAATAATACATACAGAAAGAGAATAAAAATTAAAAAACACAAAAATATTTTTTCGTTACCCTATTGAATAAATCTTAGAAATTGTTTCGGAAATAGAGACTTTAATTTACACAAAATAAATTTCTGAACGCACGCGTAAATGTTAATCATTTGTCTTATTTCTATGTATCTGCTCAATGCACTTTTCAAACTTTTTATATATCTTATGTATAAATGTCTATAATATAATTACTTACTGTATTTGACACGATGGACAACAAATGTTTGATACTAAGCTTTTATTAAGAGAGATTCATTTTTCATAATTAGGTATTCATCGAGTTTTCGTTGTCTTTAAGATCTATTCTGCTATTCGGGGCGGAGACAAACCCAACGAATCCAAAACCATGAAAATTGGTCCAGCAGATCTCGAGTTATAAGTGTTGTAACATACCCATCTTTCTTTTATATAACTACTATATATAGATTTAGTATCTGTTGTCAAAGCGGCAAAAGAAACACATAATCTGTGAAAATTTCAACTGCCTTAGCTATTACGGTTCATAAGATACAGCCTGGTAGCAGATAGACATAAGGACAGTGAAATCTTAGTAATAGGATAGGATCTCAATTTTTTTCCATTGGGTTCGGAACTCAAAAAAGGCCAAGTGCCAGGCGGACTCGCACACGAAGTACCCTTCGTACCGTACCATTGTCAGTCATAACTGCCAAATAATCACGTTTATCTTATGGGAGGAAGCATTGGTTGTTATAGCGGCAACAGAAATACATATTATGTGAAAATTGCAACTTCCTAGCTATCACAGTTAATAAGGTTCAGCCTGAAAACAGACTGGTAAATAGACAGCTGGACAGCGACGTCTAAGTATTGGGGTTTTTACCTATTGTGTACGGAACCCTAAGAATAAACCCTAGAAACGACGTTAAAATTCAGACCGCAATCATAAAGATCGACGGTTACCGAAATCCTGAACTTGTTATCAATCACTTCGAAATTTGAAATTCAGAACAGTAACAGATAATCAAATGTTTACTTCGTAATCAATTAAGGCACTTATGATTAAATTCGTTAACAAATTTGGCATTCAGATCGACGACCTCGAGGATTGGAAGAGTGCCAGAGTAACGCAAATATTGTTACATCTAGGACAATACTTTCTGCGTTAAGACGTCTGGAATTGTCTAGACTAAGTTGGTTAACGCCCAGAGTATATTCTGCCAACTATAAATAGGTTAATTGTGGCGACTGTGGCCATTTAGGACATGGGTCAGGGTTAATGATGCTGCATATTGTGAAATTGTGCAGGTTAGTGACACTGAGACGTCTATTAAAATCCATTCGTTTAGATAGTGTCGGTACACAATAGTGGTGGACGTACAACGCGCGCATTCTTTCACACGGGCGAGGTAACGCTTATAAAGACGACTGTAACTAAGCGAATGGGTTTAATACTAAACATGTTAAGTCCGCTCGTGACCACGACAAATGCAACTTGGTTGAAACGTCGAGTATCTAAACAAGTAAGTCGATTCACTCGTTTGGACCCGCTTTTAGTATATTCAGCAAATGTGGAACGCGTTAGTTTAACAAAAAATAAAACCAGATGTCAAATTTGGCGATGGTTAAAATACACATCGATAGTGTTGGCCTTGTATGACTTACCACAACGGTACTTAATAATCAGAGATCTCTTTTTAATAAAAGCCTGGAAACCTAACTGGACCGAAAAACACCCAAGCATAAGAGTAACAAAGTCAAGTATTTTTAGATGTATTCTTAAACTATCATATCTTCATTAACAACTAGCTGTGCCCGCGACTTTATCCGTGTTTTTATTTAATCAATTTATTTTATACAATTCTAAAATAAAAAGTTGCCTAAGCCGTATCAAGAAAATGCTGTAATGGTATATATGTACCTTGTAAATATACATATGCACTTAGTAAAAAGCGGTTATTTTAATATTACATACAGACACTCCAATTCTTTAAATATTTATTAGTACAGATAGGATCCCCGCGTAGGATCCAAAAATGCCAACATTGAAGAAAACTACTAGAATATTTTTCACTGACGCGGGGGGTGTATTCTGGGCAAATTTAAATTTAGACAAGAAAAATCAGAGCGATAATTAAATGCCTACTTAATTTTGATGACTCGTAATTTAGGCTTGCCACCAGCAAAGAGTTCCCTTAACCTGACATAATTACCACTGCAAGCGAAGCTCAAACGAATATCACGAGGGGTTGGCTAAGTGTTTTCCAGGTCACGAGGGTTGATTCAGTCACGTTATAATTTGTTCATGGACGTAACTTCTACATTTTGAGGTGTGTCTATAAATATTATTGATGTTCTTTGAATTCAGTTAATGAAAGTTTTAAATGAAATTCTTATTTTGGAGATATACTGCTTCTCATACCCAGCTTTTATGAATATAACGTATAAAATAAGTTGTAATTAATTAAAAATAAAAAAATATGCCCTTTGAGTATGTTTTGCACAGAACTATGGGGAATTATCGAGTTGTACAGACTCGTCACAAGTATAATAATAGTTGTATGATATGCTCATCGATGTCATTCGCCACCAGGAGGCGTTGCACAGTTTAGTTGTTGAAAGCTAGAGTGAAATAAAACATGATCTGTTCTATACTATTTTTACAATTGGTACTTTGTGTTTGGATGCTTGTTGATGATGAGATGCAAACCTTTATCAAAGACAGGGTGTGCAGAATCTTCACTTATCTGCGCAGTTTCACCCTACTATCTTAGTATCTGAGATATCAACAGACCGTTATGTCTAATAATTTAAGCGTATACACTGCAAAAAATCCACTTTTTTTATTACATACAACTCAAAAACGAATTATCTTCTTCTATTTTAATAAAATACCTTCCAAAAACGAAAATCCATTTTAAATTGCCGGAATAATCGCTGATAAACCTACATAAAAATGTCGAAAAGAAAACCTCCTCTCAGAATAAGATTTACCTAGACTAAGACTTCGAGTGATACGGTACTACTAATACATAGTTGAATTTAGTAGTAGTACGAATATGGGTAAGCTTCACCAAACGCCTACAATGAAAAATTAATAATATAGTTCTACTTCTATGGGTCGAACATTAAACACAACTCTTTTGTTAGGACACAGAGGGTCAGAGTTGCTAAATTATCGATAGTTCCTCATCAAAAGCGAAAGCGTGTTAAGACGGATTTGGTCCATTGGACACCAAACCAGTTGCAAAACAAACTGAGTTTGACAATGGCTACGAAACATATTTTAAATTGTCTATGACTTGAGTATGACAGTCCAAGTTAACTATACTATAGTAACAGTCAATTCCAATAGCCAACTCTTATTTTTACGTATAGTTTATATTGGAAATGTATGATATATGGACTTTTGGGACTCTACAATCAGTACCGACACTTTTTATGAAATTGAAAAACTAAAATAAACATCGATGAAATTTGTACAAAAAATAATTTTTAAATAGTCCCTCCACACACACACACTTACATATACATACTTTCACACCAGGTCCTTTGCGAGGTAAGAAGACCTATACATACCATAGACATATACCGTGTATGTGTTCATTTGCAGTCAGTAAAAAGTGCTTATTTTAATATTACAAACATACACATCGATTTTATTTATATGTATGGAGAGTATAGATGTATAGATAAAACTGACTTAGCCAATTTACATAGTTATCTAGCTATTATTAGCCTCGTTGACATTTTGATATCCCACGCGGACCTGTTTAAAGATTGGGTTTAAATATCCATATTCGGATCACACTATTAAACAAATAACCACGATCAGAGTGCTGTGCAGCAAATCGATTGGGTAGAGATCCACCACCTCACTAATTCCTGGCGCCATAATTACATTGTCGTGTTCCAGTCTGGAGGGTCGGCTGGTCGAGTTGTACATACGGTCTAACAGCCCGACCATAGGCCTCGTTTGTCACTTACCATCAGGATTGTTCATTGTCTCATCCCATAAAGAAAATATTAGAACATTTAACCAGAACATACAGATTATGACACTGGGTATGCACTATATGGCAGAGTACTCGGTTACATAAAAAAAAATATTTTATAAAATTTTAGCTTTTTTTATTTAGTTTCAAAGATTATTTGATCATGATAGTGAAATATCTGAGTTTAATTATATATATCAGAGCATATCCTGTCTCAAAGCGTAAACAGTGCTTATGTGCCTCTATGGAGTGCAAGCCCATTATTTTGTTGGGCAAGTTACACAATAGTCACCTAGTCTAGTTAATATTGTGTGTTCACCTCTTATTAACCGTCTGGGTGCAACAAAGATGGCATATTCAACAAAAGAGTACCTAAAGCAACACTTTAGTGAGAAAAATACACCTTATATTCTTCGAAAAATTTCGCATTTTTAGGGTTCCATATTAAAAACGAAATCCTCGTAAGACTCCGCTATCCGTCAGTATGTATGTCTGTCACTAGTACGAAACTCATGAAGCGTGATAGCTAGACCGCTGAAATATTCACAGATGATGTATTTTTGATGCCGCTATAACAATAAACACTAATATACATAATAATGTAAATATTTAAAAGGAGACCCCATACAACGAACGACTCGACCCGACCAATATATGTCACTAAATAACGAATAATAATTCGATATATTCTCAGTTTTAGTTACAAATTCACTATAAACAACAAAAACTATATTTAAAACGTGATAATATTTATTATTTGTTAGATATTTTTTTACAGATAATAGTAGATACGGGACAGAACCCTTCGTGTGCGATTCCGACTCGCACTCGGACGATTTTTACCGTTAATAATATGCACACTTATTCAGACAGCACACGAGACAATGTCTAAAAATAGAGACGACGTAACCAGTGAATCAGACTACAGCTGATAGAAACTGCAAAGGGGTGGCGTAGAAACCGGGGCTAAACCTTTTGTTGGGGAGCTGTCGATTGACCCGTCCCTATTGTCTTGAATATCGGCTATAACTTGAATATTTCTATTTGGGAATATCACTAAAGACCACTTACGTTGCTGCGAAACAAATACGAACAAATAAAAATCTATCTTAGATAGACATTAAACTAACCGATCGGTCCGGTTTTGCACGGTTATTCTATCTATTTTTGATGGTTCCATACCATTATATATAAAAACGGCAAAAAACCATGTTTGTTGTATGGGAGCACTTTTATATATCGAGTTTATTGTGTTTTTAGTATAAGTTGCTATCCGGCAACAGAAATACATAATTTGTGAAACTATCTAGCGAACGCGATTCATGCGATACAGCCTGATGACAGACAGACAGACAGATGACAGTGGAGTCTTAACAATAGGATTCCATTTTTTACCCTTTGCGTACGGAACCCTAACAAGTAAGCTGAAAGTGACTAAAAACGTGCAGCAGAATAACAGACACATAATATTTGTTTACATGTCTATTTTTACCTCGGCCACGATACACGCTCAAACTACTAGCCCGATCAAAAATTGACTAGCCGCGTACACAGATCACAAAACAAAGAAACTGGCCAAGTGCGACTTAAACTCGCGCACGACGGGTTTTGTACAAATATCAATAAAAAACATCAAAAAAAATTTTGTATGGGAGCCACCTTTGAATATATTATTATTATATTATTTGTCGTTATAGCGGCAACAGAAATACATCATTTGTGAAAATTTCAGCTGCCTAGCTATCACGTTTCATGAGATATAGCCTGGTGACAAACAGACATACAGAAGGACAGCAAAATCTTCGTAATGGGGTTCCGTTTTTAACCCTTTGCGTACGGAACCCTAAAAAGTGGGATAAAAAGGTGATAAAATATTCTAATCGTGGATAACCCCAGTCGTCCTTTTCGGCAATTACCCGAAAAAGGGAACAACTAAATTCAAATGTATAGTATAATCTAGGTTTCAATTAACTTAAGTCGCACAAGAAAAGTTATTTCACCAAAACAATCCCATTTAGCGGGACTCTCACCGTCGGAAACTAGATTGGTTTATTTTATTCTGAGAAATCTAATTTGCAGTTCCATTACGCCCGCGCTGGATTTCAGATCCTTTGATAAATATACCAAATGCCTACCTGGAGAAAACACGTATAGTTAGCCTAGATGTGATATCTTGTATCTGGAGAGACATCTAAAGGTAAGTATTTTCATATTTTAGACCACTATATATTCTCCAGTTATCATTCTTCCGGAATACATTTTATTTTCTATACATTTGTTTTGTAGGCTTAAATACTCAATCGATAATCTTCTATCAAACATTTTCAAATGTAACTTTTAAGGGTTTCGTAGCCAAAAGAACAAACGGAACCCTATTACTAAGACTCTGCTGTCCTTCTGTTTGTCTCTCTATTACCAGGCTGAATCTCATGAACCGTGATATCTAGACCGTTAAAAGATTATGTATTTCTGTTGTCGCTATAGCAACAAATACTAAAAACAAAATAAAGTGAGGGTGCTCCCATATAACAAACGTTATTTTTTTGCCATTTTTATAGATAATTTTACCGAACCTTACGAACATCTGACAGATTTTTTCATATTTTGAAATAATACATTCGATAATGGAACGGCCAGTGGAGTTTGCGACGAAGCAACCCCCACAATACCGTTCGAATCGCGCGACATTTCTCATTCAATAGGTCACTCATTTTCGGTTGTTGTGCCGGTTATTTAATTTTGCCTTCTAAGCGTCGATATATTTATAGATGAAGGGTAAAACATTGCGTGTACAATGTACACTTCACCGTTGTCGGTTATCTAAATCTTGCTCGAGGTAAATACGTGGGAAATGTGTCGACGAATACGCCCACTTCTTGCATAATAAATATAGACTCTTGATTGTGATTTTATATATGAGGGACAATACCTGAACATATATACATTTTAGTACCTGGGCGACTGAGCTTGGCTCGATAGTTCTTTGTCAATACAATAAGTAATCTGTTGGTACGTCTACGAAACCAGAGTCGGTACTATTTAGTGCTACCGACAAAGTTTTATAGAAGTCGTGATTTTCGCAATTTTTATATAGAATTAGATGCAATTGAAGGATAAAAAAAGCTTTAACAAACAGGTTACCCTTAAAATTTCGTATGGAGTCTAAAACATATCCAGGAATTTTTCTTCATATGTAAAATATATATGTTTAAGTATTGTCCCTCATATATAAAATATTATATATATTCAGGAATTAAGTAAGTGTAAGGTATTTTCTTTTTTTATTTATACCGGCGATTTCAGAAGTGACTCTAACGTTTGCTGAAATTTGGTACCTAGGGGTTTTGGAGTTAAAAAAATGATCTAGATAAGTCGAGTTCTTGAAATGAATATCATCGACATATTTACAACTCTGTCGGGTAGCATTTGGTGTAAAATAGTACCGACTCCGGTTTCGTAAACTATCGTCTACCGCCAGATGGCAATTATTTCAAGTAGGCGAAAGCTGACAAAAAATAACTACCGAA
>DVZL01007608.1:0-10664 GCA_018236625.1 Lasaia peninsularis
TGAAAAACATTTAAGAAAAGTTGCCCGACCTGGGAATTGAACCCGGGACCCCACGTGGCTAACGGTCTTAACAGGCGGCACCTGTACCGTTACACCACAGAGGCTTTTAATTTATTTTGTATATTGCTTGCTATTAGGCTCGTCATCGTCTGAGCTGGTCACAGTGATGAAAGACGATTGTAAAGAAAATGTAAGCCACATTTGAATGCGAAGAAAACCAGAACGAATGTAAGAGTCATGGATGAGCCGATATAGTGCTGGAACAATTAAACGAAATTGTTTATCATAGTAGTGCTCTTAGTAGGGATGGAAGAGTGAGGGCTGGGAATAGAGTGAAACGTTGGGTAAGCTACTTTAAAGCGAAATGCCGAGCTAAAAGCTTGACTTTGCACAATTCAGTGCTTATCCCAACATTACTTTATGGAAGTGAGAGATAGGTATCTCAGAAACAGCATGAAATTACGATAAACACGGTCGAAATACATGCGCTCTGTATATTCGTAGGATAATGCTCGTGGAACGCATTTGATGTATTGAGATCAGATAAATATTGGATTGAAAAAAAGTGTAGGTATAAAAATGAGAGAGATACTTCAATTGTTAAGTCATGAAGAAAGAATAAAAGATAAAAGATATATGCCCGAAAAGACCTACATCCAAAGGTGTTAAGAGATCGAAAGCGAATGTTTGTATGAAGAGAGATAAATGTGGAGGAAGCTAGACAATTAAGTAGGGATCGTCACACTAGTCCATCCGTCTGTCGGTCTATCTGTCTGTCACTGGATGATATAAATGTACTTAAAGTCAGAAAAACTCATTGTTACATGCATGGTTCGATTTTCATTACCGAAATAGAAGTCCGAAGCGCGTACCACTAGGCTACTGAGGCTTGTAACTTTGGTAATGTTAGTTAACCTTTCGTATTTCATATAAGATCACGAATTGACTCACCATGACCCGGAAATTAATACGCAAATATTAAAAACATCGCAATTTATAAATATTTAAATAAACGCGGGCAAAAAAGTGGTTTGTATTATGGTTACAGTAAGTTTATCTATTGTGTTTGTAGGTTTATTCGATAGTCTATACTGCGGAAGATTTTGGACCTGAATATTATACTTCTGTTACAACCTCGAACAACACCTATTACCGGAGGCAGCATTTCTGAATAGATACATTAGAATCCTTCAAGAAAAGAGCGTACATAATATTACTAAAAGATCAAGTGTTCGTGGGCGGCGGTGATCACTTACCATCAGGACCCACTTGTCCGTTTGCCTCCTCTTTTAGTATATAATAACCGGCCAAGTGCGAGTCGAACTCACACACGAAAGGTTCCGTATCTATAATAATAAATAAAATAGGAGTGTCTGTTTGTAATTTTAAAACAACCGTTTTTTACTAAATGCATAGGTACGAGGTACATATGCCAAAATAATATTTTTTAGAATTGTTGTCCTTCTGTCTGTTTGTTCCTGCTAATCTCTAGAACGGCTGCACCGATTTTGACGGGACTGTCACTAGCTGATGTAATAAGGATTGGCTTAAGTTTCTTTTATTTCGATAAATTCAAACGTGGACGAAGTCCTGGGCACAGAAAGTTATCTATATAAACCGCGAACTAATCACGTTTGTTGTATGACAGCACCGTATATAAATATACTTTTAGTATTTTTTGTTATAATGACAACAGACATACGTACAGTGAAGTGTTCAATTGTCTTGCTATTACGGTTCTTGAGATACATTCAGGTGACAAGCAGATATACATCCATAACAACAAGCTCATCGGAGTAGAGATCCTCGATCTTAACTATTCCTGTCGCGATTGTTGGATCCCAGCCCGGAGAGTATGGTAGCCGATGGATTTGCACATCAGGCGTAACAGCCCGACTTACCATCAGGAGACCCATGTGCCTGTTCGCTGTCTAATTCCATAAAAATATATCTATGCAAACGATTGTTTTTAACTAAATTGGTGGATTAAGCTTTTAAGTACACAATTACAACGTAAGCTGTGTGGTTGGTTGCTTTCTTATCCAATTAGTTTTACAAAATATCAAATGTGTATTGACCTTGTAAGATAGTAAAAGCTCAAAACGAAAAAACTTTTATTTTATTCCTTATTCGCGTATTTAAATAAAAACTTGTTTTAAAAAAGTTTTATTTTTTTAAGATTGCAAAATAAACATTAACTTAATATATTTTATAAATATTGTTAATGTTAAGTTTTGCAAAAAAATTTGCAAGCCATATATCAATCTAAGAACCAGAAGAAGTCGCACTTCCTGGTTTTCAACAAAACATTATTTTATGACTGGATTTAATGGAATATTTTATGGTTAAATGGTCTTTTAATCCTTATCGTAATATATTAATGTATGCTGATGTCTTTTTTAACATTTGCATGTGGTCTGAGAGATATTTTCAAAAACCTCATCCAACCACAACTAAATTATGAGAGGATTTAGGAAATAATTGTGAAAATTTGATGGTAAAGTATAAAATTTGTGAAACCTAAACAAAGAAAAACAACTGGTTACTGATCCTGAATTTAAATTGGAGTTCACTTATTTGTCTGGGCATATGTTATGCGTGTTTTATAAATAATGATTATCTCTATTCAAAACGAAAAAGGAGAATTTAAAAAAATATGATAGCTATGTTATATATTGTGTACCCAGAGTTAACCGACGATATTAGACCCGGGACCTTTTGCGTCAAACTCAGACATCGATTACGCTCGATTACAGGGGCGACAATTTACTTATACGGCGATTATTTATGATTTGTTAAAAATAAAATTAATTATAATTTTTATGTTTACTAATCATTAAAAATAACAATGATAAAATTAAATTGTTTCATTAAAATTAACATTATAATGAAACAATTTTATTTTATTTCAATACAGGAATACTTATTGCCAGTTCGTGGCATAAAGTCAAGTTAGCTTTTGTTTTATTTTCTAGTTTATTATACTTAAGAGATCTCAGTACGTCTAATCATAATCTTAGCATCAACTTTGGCCCTAAAATTGCGTGCCCCTAGCAACTTATAGTCTTAATTATAGTATAACTTATAGAAAGGCCCGTTAAATAATTGCTACCTTTTTGTATGCATGTCTATCCCATAATATGTACTAAATTGGCATAACCATATAAAGACGTAATGCTAAATAGTTTGTATTTCGTATGGTTAGATGTTTGTACATGGTTATTTGCATGAACTGTCAAAAAGTAAATAACTTTATGGAAACCTTACAACCTGGCGCTAGAGGGCGTTGAACGAATTAGTATGTGTGTCTACCACTTAACACACTCAGGTACTATCGTTAGCCGACTTCAATACAAGGATGTTATGAAGTCGACTTGTTGCTTTTGAATATTTGTCACAGGATTTTGCCTGTTATTGATTAAGATTATATTTTTGTTTAGTCGGTTATACTTACTAGTAAAAGTGTTTCTGTATAAACTGAAACAATAAATATCTCAGAACGAATTATGCAATTTGATCTAGCCCCAAAAATGTAAATTATATGTTTAATTTCATTTTACTGAAATAGGGTTTTTACATCAGTGAAAATAATAATATATATTTTTTAGATATGGTATACAGCGTTACCACGGTTCAAAAATATTGTGAATGGACTCGATATAACGCCCAATTTAATCTCCTTTCGGCTTTATGGGTAGTTTTGTGACACCCTGTATATTTATTGCTGTTGCTTCAGCGCTTTCTTGCTTCAAAAACTACTTGGATCACGTGATCGCCTATCCGTTCTACCTATCCATGTGAAACTATTTGGTTCGTCTTTCCTAATAAGAACGGCTGTGTAGTAGAATGTGCTGCCTGTGAGTGTGCTTCTGGAACAATATAGCCTGACTAGCATTAAGTCCCGAAAGATCAAATGCCATGTTATACTAAAATAAAAAAATGAAATAAAATTTATTTTTCTTTGTAGTTTCACCTATTGTGATTAAAATATGGTGTATTAAAAACATAATTATCCTTGGACTTCGCAAAATAATGTTTTTGGGGTTAACTACCCAAAGGGTAATCAACGGGACCTTATTACTAGAACTCCGGTCCTACGTATGTCTATCTATCTGTCGGTGTACGTCTGTCTATCTTTGTCACCCACCTGTATCTCATAAACCGTGATAGCTAGACAGTTACAATAACAAATGATGTTGATGCACAACAATTACAATACGAAATAAAATAAATATTTACAGGGAACCCCAAACATCGAACGACCCGATCAATAGATGTCGTTATCTATATTTACCAGCAGACTAAAATTATTTTTATACATATTACAAAAATCCGTACTAATATTATAAATGCGAAAGTAACTTTGTCTGTCTGTCTGTTACGCTTTCACGCCTAAACCACTAAAGCGATTTTGATGAAATTTTGTACTGAGACAGAGTAGACTTTGAGGAAAGACATAGGCTACTTTTTATCCGACTACATTAAAAAGAGGGTATGTTTTTACGCGATTAATATTATAAGTCGGAAAAATGTCTGCCCTTTGAAAGTTGTCTATAATATTAAAATAACTCACGCAGGCGAAGCCGCGGGCATACATCTAGTCTTAAATATAACTAAAAATGTGGTTTTTAGCGTATACTCGATAACTACATAACTTTGCAGTCGGATCTTAGACTAAAAGTCTTAGTAATAAAAAAAAATTCTTGAAAATATTTGTTGTTTCGATTAATCATCGATCAATAACTTGTAATTGCATTTTTCCTACAAAACTTCACATAATTCGTAGCGTAACAGTTCCTTGACGAAATCCTGAAAATTATCTGAAGGAAGACATGATATTTAAAAAAATAATCATTTAATGTTTTACTTTATCTTATCTTAAAATATTTTCGTCAGAATAAAAAAAGTTTGGTTTTAATTTTATTTAAACCGAATTCAATCAATCTCATTTACATATTTCGTTTTCTATTGTTCTATTGGTTAATTTTCTATTGGAGACATCAATGGACTTAATAGGTTTTTTTTTATCTCTTAAGATAAGGTACATATATTATGTACCTCGCATGTGTCTTACAAATTATTTTTTTAATTTCTTTTTATTTCTTTAATTTAGAGTAACACAACGAGACGTGATCTTCAAAGTATTTTCACTTTGTTACTTATTGATCAAAATATATAACCAGAGTAAGTGGAGTAAGGGAGACATGGTTTTTAGAGATTCCTTTAAACTAGATTGGTAAAACGTTGTTAACACAAACGTAGCAAATTGTAAGAAACGCACGGTCTCCACACTCCACGTAATTCGTCACGTAATATTCCCTTGATGGAATTTGAGAAGACCTTGCTTCTAGAGGAACAAGACCAAAATTACTGAACGAAAATCTCATTAAAATTACAAACAAGCCAATTTGACGAACAGTTAACAAACAAATATATTTGACGCCTGACACCCCGAACTAATTAAAAGTACCTACGTGTAATTATTGTGTGCCGGAGATATTACGAAGTTATTAATTTCGGAAAGCAATTTAAGTTATTTACAAATTACTTACAGTATTTCATTAACCTACAAATTATAATTTTGAATCGAATGTAATTACTAAACACTGTACGGGTATATAAAACGAAGGCCTTTTCTAGGGATGTGACGACACCACTGCTCATTGGTGAAACAACTTCGTTAGTTAATCATAAAGTAATCTCCCCCTCGTCTTTCTCCCCGCTTGACAGTTGACTTGACAGCTCGTAGTCTTGGTATTGTTGGTAGAGGTAACGACCAAAAAAACCACTGGTGGCTGGATACAGCCAATTATTCGTGTATTCGGGGGTATTTTCCGATTTTGAAGGTAGAGCAGCTGGTAAAATTACACAATACTCGGGCCTCAGGATACTGTGTTACTTTGCTGTCGTTTCTATAAAAAATGTAGTCAGTCAGATTTGACTTTTGGACATAATAAGCCATAACATCAACGTACTAAAGACTATTACACAAAATATTTTTAAGAAAAACCCAAACAAATTATAAATAGTTTGACCGATAAAGACCGATGCGCGTTTTTTTATACAATTAATAACTTTTGACAAAGTAGTAACATTTTAATTATTATATTTTATTAGATATAATGTGGCTCCAAGGGGTACAAAAATACGGTTGACCTTTCAATTGTTTACATACTCAGATTATATTATGTATACCTAAGAAATTTAGAGTTAAGAAATCGATAAAAAAATCAAATAGAATTCACGTTTTAACGTTTAAGGGAAGCGAACAACGAGGACAAATCCACAAGCAACAACTAGTTAATAACGAATGAGATACTTTACGATTCGAGCACCCGCCTATGTAAACGCTGAAATAGGTCCAAAGTACTCTGAAATTCATTTCTTTTGAAATATAAGCAAATACGAGGGGTCTAGTAAATTACTTGAATTTGAAAGCTCCTGAATTACGGGAACGTGCCTTATCGAAATTTCGTTCCTAGATAGAGGGTAATAAGTGATTGTTACTTCCCGAGGGATTTTAGTGCTGTACTTCATACAATAGCTACTTCTGTACTAAAGTGGTCTTTTCCGGTAGACGCAGTAGACAAAATTAGATTTTTTTGGGGTTCCGTACATTAGGGTAAAAACGAAACTTTATTACTAAGACTTCACTTCTGTCGGTTTGGCTGTCTGTATCTTAATAACTGTAATAGATAGACAGTTGAAATTTTCACAGATAATGTATTTTTGTTGCCGCTATATAAACAAATACTAAAATATATAATAAAGCAAACATTTAAAGGGGCTCCCGTACAGAATCCCACACACGTAAATAAACTTTCGCAAGAAGCTTAACATGGCAGGCTCAGACGGCAACGCCTTCTGGTGTCTACGAGTATTTCATACAATCAGAATAGAATGTAATACAAAAATATTGTATTCACATAGACCTTACAATCGGTTCTTGTGACGCGTCTGTATAATTCTAAAATTTATCACTGGATCGTATTACGGGCACTCACTAAGAAGACCTGGCAAAAGAAAATCAGCAGACTTGTATTTTTTCTTATTTTCTAGATTCATAAATTTTAAATTAATTACTTATATAACTAAATAACTTTAAATGTTATTTTATCTGGAGATCCGATTACTTGTTTCTTTCCAATTACCTACATGAAAAAGATTTAGGAACTATAAATTATTGTAGAAAGTAAGTTTTTATAAATGAAGAACGTACGCGAATAGTCTAGGACTGGGGCAAGGATATCGGCTCTCTATCTCGGTATCTCAAATAGTTCACGCGGGAGAGCTAAAAAACTTTATCACGCGTTAAAATAGAAAGCTTATACATTATCAACTTTTTTTCCTAAAACTTGAGTACGATTTAAGCAATTATGGCTTCTGTGATCGAAAGTTGTCGGTGTTTGACTACTCGAGCTTCTGGGATCTATTCCTGAGTAGGGTAACTTGTAAGTTTTTTCAGTTTATCTTAAACATAGAACGTTTTCTGAGATTGGATGTGTGTTCGTTACGACGGCGGGCTTGAGTCGTCATCGTGGGTGCACACATTCAACAGTACGAATGTTTCTCTGCCTATTGGGCGTATGTGGGCGTGACGATATTTTTTTATGATTTATCAATTTTTTTTATCTTCACGACATTGTTTTGTGAATAAAAAATGTAGAAATGTTTTGTTTACAAATAAACAAAAATTTCTGCATTTTTAATATTTAAGCGCCAGTTATTGTAAACCTATGCTATCTCGTAAACTTGTAATCCGGTGTTAAATTTTAGAATAAAATTATATACTCGTTTAGGATTGCTTGGAAAATATGTCTTTGAGAAAATATTTTCTATTCTTTTTTTTTGTATAAGACAGTGAACAGACACTCGGCACTCTGACGGTAAGAGACAACCGTGACCTATAGAAACCATAGATGTTGTAGGTGCGCCGCTGCTCTGTGGTTAGGTTGTTGGACCTTATGTGCAAGTCTACCACCGGCTATCCTACCCATCAGACCGGAACACGACAATGTCATTATGGCAGCAGGAAAAGGAAAGGCGGTGGATTGCTAATCGGGTAAGGCTCTACCACCAGTGGTCATGTAGTAGGTTAACCTATTCTCGCCTCTTACGAGCTGCGTGGTGGAAAGCAGTTGGTCTATTCTACACAGAGGACCAACGCTGGGAAAAATAAAATAAAATTGTCTTCTACATTCGTAAGCAGTAGGTACCTAATTAGCACCCAGTTTCCCCGACGCAACGACCACTATGTGTATAACGAACGCACGATCTGTCACGGCTGGAGTCCGACCAGTGTGGTGGCGCACCACGCGTGGGCACAACATCGCTGTAATTGGGTAAAAGTATTCTTTAATCATTACACTCAGTTATTTAATAACACTCGTGACTTGGATACAGGAAAAATAATATTGTTTAATGGATATTAAATTGTCGCCTCTGTGGTCGAGAGTAGTCGATGCCCGACTTAGATGCACGAGTGCCCGGGTTGAATTCCCCGGTAGAGCAACTTCTTCTACGAGTTTTCCGTTTATTTTTTCATTATTATATTTTACACATAAGAAATAAACAAACATGAAGTAATACAGTAGGTAGTACTATGTACTTTGTTTATTTATTGCACAGATTTCCAGAGGCTCCCAAACTAGGCACTGCCTGTGTCTTGGGAAACCAAATGTTATTTCATTTGTATTTTTTTTAATTTTTTGTTAGCCTAAAGCGAAAGGTGCCAATATAATCATTTTAAAAGATTTTTAAGGTGTAATTTATATTTAAATATATAGAAATGTAATAAAATTCCATTTGTGATCATAAAAAAGGTAAATAATAATTACCAATAATCATAATAGGATCAATATATTATTGAAAAAACATTTAAATAAAACTATCTAACTTATATAATAAATTGGTGTTAATAAATTTGATTAGATGTGTATTTAGATTAAGAAGGGTACTCGAGTGTGTTACTGAGGTGAACGATGAGTGGCCTTATTGATTTAGAAATTTGCCAAAGATTCAGTTTTCTTGTAGTCAAGCTCTACTGGAGATTAAAATCCCTTTAGAATAGATAGAGTATTGTCGTACCAAATAAAAACATTGTATAAATTAATAAAACCTCTGTTTTCTTAAAGTTGGCTAAAAATATTAATCTTAGTATGACTACATGAATTTGCAATCCATTAGTAACTGACCTTTCAAGAAGTGATTGTGGATCAACCCGTTAATATTGTTGAAGCTATTTTCAAATTCAATATCGCGTTTATTTCTTTTTGGGATTTGCAACGGCTGGTAATAACTGTACGTGTGTATGTTTATATCACTCACGTGATATTTATTTATGGTTCTGTGAGAGTAATTACAGAAGGCGATAATTTGTAAAATAAAGTAAGTATATCACAATATATAAAAGAAAAACTAAGGACGGGCTCGTCTATCGAAGTACAGCTGAACTCATTGAACAAACACAACTCAATATGTTTAGGTAAGCTTTAGTTTACTTATAGTTATAATGAATTATAGGTATTAATATTGTAGGTATTATTTTCTCATGTTGATATGGACCCCTATATAGATCCATCTGCCTTCCTCCCCGGGAACTCGTAAGAGGCAGCTATAGATATATCCTAGCCAAAGACTTATAAGATCTATGGTGTCCGCGGGGTCTAGACCGCAGTTCATTCTAAACATCAGGAGAGCCGTTGTCCGCTATCTTATTAAAAACGATTGTATGTACGCACTGTAGGAGTAAGTTACAACAGTAAGCAAATAAAGTATTTTCATTTCATTTATCTTTAGGATAAAAGCGAAGTCGGCAAGATGTTAGCACGTAAGGTTCTTTTATTCGTTTCCCGTGATTTCACAATTTTGTAGAATGTGAAAGTGTAACTCAAGCCCTCTTTAGATGTGTGCCAAGTTGAGAACGCGTTTTTAGTCATGGGGGAAATCACTACACATTCCATTTGTTAAAAAATATTGTTTTTTCATGTTTCACTGGAATAGCTCGAGATCTGTGACATTTTACCATCCAAGTAGAACTGCATTTAATGTCAAATGTGGGGGCACGGCATTGCCTCCATCAAGTCGCCAAGTCGCCAAGAGCGGCAGGGCTAACCTTCCTTTTCTCGAAGCAAATCAGGCCATTTTCAAACCCTTATATCTTCGTTGTGGATAATACAAAAATTCAGTAACTAAGCAGGCATTATATGAACACGGTATATTTAAAATTTCATTCAATTTGAACCAGTAGTTTAAGAACTTGTCAAACTTTTTTTATTCGTCACTCACTGACTGAATTTTATATTGATATGATAATAACTTACGTAGTAACTAAAGACAGAAGGTCCCTTGAGTAGGTACTAAATAAAATAACCGTCTTGGTATTAAATACATGGATCTCACAACTTTTTACGCATGAGAAACTGAGCTGGTTTTTTTACAGGATGTTTTGATGGCATAATACTTACTTGATAGCAGATACATTTATTGTATAGCAGTTTTTCCGAATTGGTATCATCGCCTTACCTATTCCTGCCGTCGCCGTTTCAATGTTCGCCATTATCATGTTTCATACTGGATGTAGGGTAGCTATACTATCTGTCACTAGAAGGTATAAATTATGTAAACAAACGTTCAGAAGTTCCCAACATTTGGGTCAAAGGAAA
>DVZL01007609.1:0-10664 GCA_018236625.1 Lasaia peninsularis
ATATCTACTGGACTTACGAGTCGTGGATATACTAGCACACCTCTGCCTACCTCTTCGGGGATAATAGGCGTGAAGGTTTGGGTTGCAGAGCAGGGGCGTGCACATAACGCTCTTAATTAGCGTAAACATTAATTCTAAATGTTTACGCTTTGAGACAGGATGTGCTCTGATATATCTAAATAAACTCTGACATTTCACTATCATGATCACATAATCTGTGAAACTAAATAAAAAAGCTAGAAATCTTAAAGATTTTTTTTGTAACCGAGTATTCCGACGCATACCCAGTGTCATAATGCTGTGCACGCCACTGTTGCAGAGGTGAAATTGAAATCGCTCTGTCGAAAAATGGTGTCACTATCAAATCCGATATAACGTAGCCTGCCGCAATATTCTTTAAAATAAAAATAGTAAAAGGGGAATGAAAAAGTTTGTACTAACTGATAAGTAAAAAAAAATTACAGTAATTTATGTCACTAAAGACTAGCAGTTCGCAATTTCAACGATATCGGGATATAAAGTAGTTTATGTTTATTTACAATGTGTAATCTATTTTTGTACACAAAATAATAAAAATATAAAGATGGAAGATTAATATCTTCGACTTTGTTTAAAATACGAATATCCCCGTGTTGGTCCGGGTTCTTTGTGTAGAATAGACCATCTGCTTCCCTTCCAGGCAGCTTGTAAAAGGCGTGCATAAGTTATTTGGGTCTCTTGTAACACGATAACTGGTAGATACGAACTCTGGACAATGGTGCTGTCTAACAACTCGCCCGAGTAGGGAGCCATAGTCTTGTCTATTCCTGCCCCCATAATGAAATTTTCGTATTTCGGTCCATACGGTCTCCGACCATAGATAGTGACATTTTCGACATCTATGGTGTCTATAGGTCACGGTTGTCTTACTATCAGGATACCCGTGTGCTTGTTCGCTGTCTTATTTCATTAAAAAATATCTGTTGAAGCGTTTTGCCCATGTTTGAAATTAAATTCTACATAATTAAAAAAAAAAACAAAAACCCAACATCTTAGTAGATTTAGAAAGTATACGTCGAAAGTTGCCGATTCCAATCCAGACTACACTACTTTCGCGGTCATTTATTACAACATCTTAAATTTATAAATTTTTGTTTTACCCCGTTTTTGGGGATATAGAATGCGATCACAATACTTTTTTTTAATTATAAGACCCACACCATACGATTTTTGTGGTTAGGTTATTTTCAGTGTTTAAAAAAAAGTTCAAAATTGTAATATTATCACAACTATTTCGTTTGAAAGAATAAATTCACCTGTGAATTTGAATCTCTGATTACTTTTGTCTGTGGTTTGATTGGTTAATAGGTCAGCGGGTAACGATGGTTGTATCTCATAAACCGCGATAATTAGACAGTTTAAAATTGTATATAGGGTGTATTTTTTTTTCGACAGAACAACAAATACAAAAAAAATTGAGGGGATTTCCATACAAAAATGTATATTTTTTTGCTGTTGTTTCCGACAATCAATAGATGTCTACGGATATTTAGATCGCGGTACATGGTTCGCGCCTCAAATTGAATATTTTTAATTTAGTTTTATTAACGTTAACCCATGACGATGAATCGCGCAAGCTATATTATACTAAATATATGCTACTAAAATATTTGATATTTCTTTTTGCTGTATTATAGTTGATGGTATGACCATTCGTGCGCGAGTCGGTCTAGCGCATGACCGGTTTTTTATTTAATTTATAGAATCAAGCGTTACGTTGAGAAAACTATAAATTAATATTTATTCAAAAATATATTTGTTATTTTTCCCAATCCCGCCAAAAAACAGTAGTTTATTACTACTACTAGGTGGTAGTCTTGCAACGACTTGCCCGGATTGGTACTACAGCCTTACCTATTCCTGCCACAATAGCGTCAATGCTTGCCATTGGCGTGTTCTGGTTTGGAGGGTAGGGTAGCCGGTAAACTTACTCACGCAAGAGGCTTACCATCCCAGCCTCAGATTGGCAACGCACCATTTCCACCTTTGGTGTCTATAGGCGACGTGTATTTCTTACCATCAGGAAATCCGTCTGATGTTGCCTTTCAATATCATAGAAAAACTATGTCATATGGCATTCGATACTCTCTGCCTAACCGGCAAGAGATTTAGTGTGAATATATATTTCTGTATGTTTATACGAGTAACATTCTCTAACCTGCAGCGCTTAAATTCACTAACACCATTAACACTTTTAGTCGATAGAATTCCAATACGATTTGCTTTAATGTTAGCACCGCTGCCCTTTGAACCGGAACAGGACAGTGACCGAGCAAGTCTTTACAGACTATAACCTAATTAGAAGTCACAGTTACACACTGATGAATATTTTAAATGTGGAAATATTAATCTACTGGTGGTAGAGTGTTCTGCAGCAACTTGTCCGCGATGGAATCCACCGCCTTACTTATTCCTGACGCCTTAACGATATTGTCGTGTTCCGGTCCAGAGGATAAGGTAGCCGGTACTACACTAGCACACTAGTCTATGCCTTGGAAAAATGCGATTAAAAACTATACAATCTATTGTATTCTGTCTAATTTGACATGACTAAAACGATCTATCTGTTTCGTTTTTAATTTCATTTCGAAGAGGCAGCGTATTTCCCCTGTGTAGAATAGACCATCGACCTTCCTACCAGGCAGCTTGTAAGAGTCAAGCATAGGTTAACTGGGTCATTTCCAACAAGATCACTAGTAGTAGAGTGCTGTGCAGCAACTCGCTCGGGCAGAGATTCGCCAACCTATTCCTGCCGCCATAACGACATTGTCATATTGCGGTTCAGAGGTCAGCATAGCCGGTAGACTTGCACATCAGGCCTAAAAAATCGGTCACAGGTCAATGACGCACCTACAACATCTATGGTGTCTATAAGCCGTGGTTGTCTGTTACCATCAGGAGAGCCATGCGCTTGTTCTCTGTCTTATCCCACAAAAAAAAGTACCTTCACGCCTATCATCCCCGAAGGGGTTGACAGAGACGTGCTAGTATATCCACGACTCGTAAGTCCAGTAGATATACTAGAACATCCACGATTAGCCAAGGTACTAGGGCCCATAATGTGATAGGTGGTAAGCCTATCGCCACTTCCGGTACATTCCAATCTCGGGCAATGTAATATTTACTCAGAATAATCTAAAAACATTTGAGAAAAGTTGCCCGACCTGAGAATTGAACCCGGGACCTCACGCGGCTAACGGTCTTAACAGGCGACAGCCGTACCATTACACCACAGAGGCGATTCAAAAATTCTAGAGTCAACTCTTTCAATGATAGAGTTCTATACATTGTTCCTTCACAATATTGATATAACAGTCTATTTTGTCAGTTAGCATTTATTAGCATAGTACAAAATTGAAATTACACATCAGAACCAATAATCTGATTAGAATGTAAGCCGATAAATTCTAGCGCTTGGGTACCGAAAATTGCAGTGCAGTTTTGATTACCTACAGCAATAACAGTTGCTATATATAATTGCAGAAATTTAAAAATTCTGAATGATATATTCTTAAAAATTGCGATTTAAAAATGAAAGAAATCAATACATTAATGAAAAAAAAAATAAAACATTTCCGAATTCTAGCTCCTTAATTAACTTAATTGTATGTAACTAAGTCGAGTTACATACAATTAAGTTTAATAGAGATACTTTAAATGACGATCATGACACCCGTTTTATAGAATTTTCGATTTTGCAAAACATTAGATATACGTCTAATGTTTCGGAAATTTGAATTTTTTTTAGATATTTTTTGGGGCTCAGGTAAGTTACATTAACATAAAGATACTTCTTTTTCCTGCACACAAATTATGGGAATACTAATGCCAGTGACAACAGCTGAAAATGTATACATATAATAATTTATGTATAAAAATTATTATACATCACTTGTTGTTGAACAGGCTGCCGTTGATAGTGAGGGTTCTGGTGATGGTAGACCTCTGCACTTTGCTGACCTTGAAACTGAGTGTAAGGTACGTACTGCGAATGATGAACTTGTATGTGCTCCGGTGCTTGATGCTGCATTTGATGACTTTGATAAGATTCAGTCGCGGTAGGACGGGGATATGGCCACCGCTCTTGGGCATATCTTAATCCCGCTAATTGATTTGGATAAGTGACCCTAGCGTTCCTCTCATCCGGGATTCGATTTGCTTGCACCATTTGGTACAAATGATGTTGTTGCGAATTTTGCTGTCTGATCTCACCAGTTTGTTGGTTAAGCGGCACTTTGTATGTTCTTTTGTCCTACGAACAAAGAAAGAATTCTTTTTCTTTACATTGTTTTCTAAAAATAGAGTATATCACTAATATGAAGTAAATTTTGCTAACGGTATAAGTCGAATAATTGTTAAAATATTTACGAATTATTAATAGTAGGAAAAAAACTCGAAGTTTAGGTTTGTGTGTCAATATCAACGTCCTTATAGTACCTACCTTTAATTATGCTATGAATTTCTAAGACAAATTACATTGTTTCAAATTTCTTAAATCCATGACTATCTACCACCTTAGCTATTGTAACCGTTATAATGTCAATAATCATCATCTCGTGATTCGAAGGTAGCATTACATTATCGACTTTTTCGATAATATAAGTTCTTTAAGGAGCTTTAAAAACTTAAAAGGAACTTTTAAGGTTATAGAAAAAAAGTGGACGCTATTTTTTCACATTTACTAAATTTCAATTACATGTGAAGTAAAATTAGCCATCTACGTATTTTTAAGTATGATGGTATTTTTCTCAATGCCGAAAAATCTCACTCGATGCGCTTAGATAAGTATGCCATCGCTTTACTTGTGATCCTGACATGACTTTTATGACAACTTATGATTAATTTGAAATTGATGCAATTAAAGTAAATTTGACAAATGCAGAAGCTAACGCTTATGCTAAATATTAAAATAATACATTTTGATGTGAAAGTTTTTATTTTATAATAAAATTGCCAAAAAATTTAAATTATTCTGCTACTTGGCTGCAGTAATTAATTGTGT
Organism: Lasaia peninsularis; assembly: GCA_018236625.1. Taxonomy (NCBI): domain Eukaryota; kingdom Metazoa; phylum Arthropoda; class Insecta; order Lepidoptera; family Riodinidae; genus Lasaia; species Lasaia peninsularis. The sequence goes on from DVZL01007609.1 coordinate 5,042, forward strand.
TATTATATCTAAACCAAAACTAAAGTATAATATACTAGCCTACCCATTTTTATTTTAAGTATCTACTATCGTTTCGTTGCTAGTACTATGTTTAGTCATAAATGACAGGTGACTAGTTTCTTGTCTCTACCAACAAGGAAAAAAATAAAATGTGAATATTTAGATCGAGAATATTCACATTTTCATCACATCGAGAATTTCACAAAAGAAAAAACCTTGCCGTAATACAGTGTAGAACTAGTATGGGAAGTAAAGGCTTTATTGTTTAGTGCTAAAATAACAAAATTATGTTACTAGAAATGATTGTTCGACCTTTGTGTACTTATTTTGTAAATTTCTGTGCGTGAAAAAAATATTTCTATTCTATCAGCTTCTCCTTCTTGTCCTTCTCCCGTTTCTATTTAGATGATATCAGAATTAGATACCTAAGGCATTTGACAAAGAGCTCCAGTTTTCACATAGAGCAACTGCCGTTTGACCTTTGCAACCCTGAAGGTGAAAAATGTCCTATCCTAGGTTAGGATGAATTCGAATACATGAATTCGCGAATTTACTGTCGGGTCAAAACAGTAAAAAAAGTGATTTGAAATGAGTAAAGATTAAAATTGTTAACATAAATACTAGTGCTAATAAATTCGCAAATTGTTGTGATTGTACAAGAACCAATAAGGATTTAGAAACTAATAACCTAGGAATAAGCAAATTTAATCATAGATAATAAAAATGTTTATAATGTGGCACACTTACTCTTGTAGGTGTAACGTTGTAAATAATATTAGTTGGAAGTGCCTGTGTAGGTAGCTGTACATAATTATTTTGTTCGTTTGGTTTATGAGCAGTTGTACTTTCTTCATTTTGTGTCGGTCTTAGTGCTTCAAGTCGGGTTACTTTTTGTCCTGTATTGGAATTTTGCATCATAAGAGGGGAGTTATCTCTATTGATTGCATTTAGTATATTTGAATAAAGACTTCCTGAAGTCTTAGCCCGTTTTTCTTCATCACATTTTATAAGCAAGTATATTGCACGTTGTATTGCTTTAAAAAATTCGTGTTTCTTATTTAGTATAGTATTTTCATTGCGTTCAAGATTAGCAAAAAAGATAATATTTTGTAAAATAGTAGTGATTGCTGCAAACTGTTTTTTATATGCTTGACTACTAATCAAAATATTCATCATATCTTTTTCATCTATTACCACAGGAGAAGTATTATTCAACGATTTCTCTTTATTAGATTCATCTCCTGCTGTGTTTTCATCGTTATTCGTCAAATCAATTTTTTGTGTTTCACAATATTTTTTATAATGCTCATATTCTTTATCAGACAAAAGATTTACTTTCGTGGTCTGAGTTCCGATGGTCACTCTTTCAACTTTTATTTGCATGGGTAAAGGAATACCAGCGATAGTATCTGGCTGTGTTCTTTGTATGTTACTCTTTTCTCTATTTGGTAATAATTGTATGGGCAAATGTTTCATAGTTTGAGTAGCAGGAGAACTGGTTATGGTTTCCTGTCCAAGAGTATTGTAAGAACTTTGATTATTGTTATTTTGACTTTGAGTCTGAATTTGTCTTGTTGTAGTTTTATAATTTTGCTCCTTCTGCTTAGCCATGCTATTTTGTTTTGTTAGTAGATTACTCGATTGTATTACGTTTTTATCTGTATTTATGTTTATAACAGAATTTGCTAAATTATAAATACTTTGTGCATTTAAATCCATATTCTGAACAATTTTTGCTGTAGTAATATTTGGTGACGTAAGTTTTCTGATACTTTCAGCGCAGTTATTGTCTAAACTACTTTTTGTATGTAGTAGAGATGTTGTTGTGATCCGTTTCTCTGGTTGCTTAGTTTTGTTTCTTATAAACGCAGAATATGATGACAATCTGAAACAAGTATGAATTTAGAAATAAAATTCATAGTACAATAAAATAAATATCGTCACGCAAACATAGCCGAAGCGGCAGGCAGAAGTACATACTTATGCACCCATAGATCCTTCTGTTTATAATTTGCAAATTAATATTTCTAAGTAAAATCGACGCTCCTATGTTTTGATTGGCCATAAAAAATATTGGTTGTGTTTGGCGTGTATTAATTTATAGATGACATTTATGAATTTGAAATTGGTTTTTTGTAATTTTACAGGGCTTAAATAAATTAATCATATATTCCATATCTGGTAGACCGGAGAATCGATCGACATCTATTTTTCATACTCCTAAGTGCACAAATAGACAGCTAGTTTCTATTTATATAAACCACTGCACGTCTTTTCAAATACGATTGGGATGAAAATGTAATTTTTCTTGGTCGTAGACGCTCCAAGTACCACATTTTTAGGACCATTCCCGCCATTTTTGACTTTAGTATACAAATGTGGCTCTTTAGACACATAAAATTGATTAGTTTATATTTGGAGACTTATAAAGAGGTATTAAGTTGATTGGTTTATATTTGGAGACTTATAAAATAACCATTAAGTTGATTGGTTTATATTTTAAGACTTATAAAGGAGCCAATGTTAAGCAGAAGTTAATGTTAAGATGAGTCTACTACAAAACAACAGGTAACTGGAGAAGGTTCTGCTAGCAAACATGGCCTTACGTTATCAGTATCTTCTTACAGCGCAAGTAAAGGAAAGAGACACAAAAACTTGGTACTGTCAGATTAGTTAGTAAATGACATTTCTACTGACGTTTTGGTCTTAACCTCGGATTATTTCAATGAGAAGCCGCACAAGTTATTGTGTGCTGACTAATTTGGCATAACTAAAATATCTCTTTCGTTTTTTATTTCATTGGTAAAATATAGCATACGCTTACAATACATTTAGTCTCTACGCTAAAGATAAGTTCCTCTCTTTAGCTACTGTCAACATCATTTTTTTTAAATTTAGTTGGAATTCTTTGGAGAAGGCATTAATCTTTGGGTTGTCCATGCAAATTAAAAAATTACTGTGTATAATGTATGATTTAATTAATCAAGCCTTATTATTATATTACAAAGACAAAAAATTAATAAAAAACCTAATGAAAAAATAAACCATAATAAATGTAAAATACAAATAATAACATACATAAATCAAAATTGTAATGTTATTACTATGTTATATAAAATTGAAATTGTAAAAATTTTAATAAGTATTTTTTGTTATTCGTCATAATATGGGCTTGAACTTAACCCCCCGTGTTGGTCCGGGTTCCATTGTAGAATAGTCCAACTGCCTCCCACCCAGGCAGCTCGTAAGAGCCAAGCATAGGGTCTATTGTCACCAACACCGTGGCATTGACTAGGTGGTAGAGTCTAGCAATGACTCGCCCAGATTGGTACCAACGCCTTACCTATTCCTGCCACATACGCGTCAGTTCTCGCCATTGTCATGTTCTAGTTTGGAGGGTAGGGTTGCCGGTAAGCTTTCCCACGCAAGAGGCTTACCATTCCAGCCTTAGGTTGGCAACGCACCATTTCCACCTTCGGTGTCTATAGTATATTTCTTACCATCAGGAAATCCGTCAGCTTGTTTGCCTTCCGATATCATAAAAAATCTATTCAATGTTTATTATATTTTTTTGTTATACTTGATAACTTTTTGTGAAACAGTAACAAAATGAGCAGGTCACGCATTTTGGTTAATGTGTAGTTTGTAAACTCTTTACTAGCAGCCGACACATTGTATCAAGTATTTCGAGCGACTTAAGTGTAAAGTAAGGCTTATGCATAGATTTAGGGCTGGGTATGTAGGGTTAGAAACTTGGCTCTACATGAGATATGACCTCTTAACTTTTGATAGCGAGCTATATAGTCTTGTAGTTTTTACATTGGCAACATACATGAAAATTTTTTCAATAAATTTTTCGCGTTAAGGATGCAGTATATTATGAGGATAAAACTAAATTCTTAGGATTATTATTATTATAATTAGGAAGTGGTCATTATTAACTTGAATTTCTTATTATAGGTACGTGATTTGATTGGTTAATGCGCCAGCGGTTAAAGATGAGACACTGTATTCTTAACGCGAGCATATTATTGTTTTATTAAATTCTATCAATTTAATCATTATTACTTTTAGATTTTCAATAGTTTGAAAGTAGACTACAAACAAAAATATGTAATTCACTTAGTAATGTTATTTATTATTTGTTACATTAATGTTTCCTGAGTTTAATCACATTTACAGCAATTTATCTTATTTTCGTCCACTTCGATTCACCGGAAATGTATTTGACCGGATGTCTGACATATACTACTTACTCTATAACAATTATTATCTTAATTGGATCTGATTTTAAAGATGAAAATTATTTGTTTATTTCTTTACGGAATATGTTTGTTAGGAAGGTGATATAAAAAGTGTTTTATTACAACAACATTCTACTACTCATAATTTTTGCTAATTATTATCAAACACACTATACTCCAATCATCACTAAACATATAATACCCAAAGTCAAAGTTCTTTGCCTTCCTTCTCTCCCACCATTAATAAGACCTGACGGATATTTGGCGCACACAGCTAAAGAGCAAGCGGACCTTTTTGCTTCTCTGTTTGCCAAAAATTCTCAACAAGACGATACGGGCAAAGAACCACCATCATTACCTCCTTGCAGTTACAACACGAAAATGTCAGCATTTTCTAAAAAGAGGCACTTTAACTCCTTTATAGTCTTGATATGAATAAAGCTAGCAGTCTTGATGACATTCCGGCAGTGGCCATAAAAAAACTGTGCGCCAGAGTTGTTCCCCATTCTGACGCATTTGTTTAGACTTTCTCTCAAATCTGTAAAAGTGCCTAAATCGTGGAAGCTTGCCAATGTACAACCTATTCCTAAGAAGGGTATTCGGGCCGACCCCAACAACTATAGGCCAATTTCAATCACCACCATACTCAGAAATATTATGGAACGTGTATTGAATAGGCAATTAACAGCGTATCTGGAGTGTAATGATATTCTCAGCGATTGACAGTACGAATTTCGCCGAAATTAATCGACTTGGAATCTCCTTGTTCACGCCACTCACTTATGTGGTAAGACTTTCAAGAGGTCAGGTGAAGCGCTGGCCGTTTCTCTTGACATCTCAAAAGCCTTTGATAGGGTTTGGCACCGTAGCCTTCTTTGCAAACTTTCATCATATGGGATATCTTATTCTTTGTGGCTGGATTAAAGCCTTCCTGTATGAAAGATCCCTACAAGTTGTAGTTAATCGATGCTGCACTAAAGCACTTGACATCAACGTTGGCGTACCACGGGGGTCTGTTCTCTCTACAACCCTTTTTTTAGTGCACATTAACAAACACAAAACATATTTGCTATGCTAACAATAGCACTGTTGTGGAAAGATAAATGTCCAGCACCAATACCACAGCTGACCAAATCTGCACTGAGGGAAAGGCCATGGTGGAGTGACTTAACTTTTCTTTATAGGCGGTCTCCGATTGGGATGCAGCCAATTAGCAGCTAAAGGGATTTATATGCAACGATTAGACGACGATCTCAGACTAAGTTATATTTTTCAGATAAACTGAAAAAAAAAACACTTTTATGATATGGACATCAAAAAGCCTATTTTGAGGAGTACGCAAAGCTAAATTTTCATTGAATTAATTTTACATGCTTTTA
>DVZL01007610.1:0-10663 GCA_018236625.1 Lasaia peninsularis
CGGCATAACCCCGTGCCACCATTTGTGATACGGGGGTATGTCGCAGGAGTCCAGACATAACCCATCGCTCCCCCCGGAGTGGTGGGTATCCATAAATGGATTTTCTACTAGAGACTAGACTACCGACTAAAAACCTCACGATGACCGTCCCGCCGCCCGGCTAGGAACGAGATGGGGTCGCTTTCGAATTCACCATCCCGCTCCGGCGGCCGAATACCTTAGACCCCTAGCGTGAGTAAAATTACCGGCTTTCTTACTACTCAGTAACACGGTAATCGAGGAAACTATCAGCATGATGGTAAAGTAGTATCAGTCCTGTCGAGTTTTTGTAAGACTATCTCCAAATATATCCTGTTTCGACCTACCTGAGCTGCAGTATGTCTTCGATGTCTGCTCATTTCAACTAACAGTTATATGTCGTACTAGCTGTCCGCCCACGGCTTTGCCCGCGTGAATCATTTTAATAATACAGACAACTTTCAAATTGCAGACATTTATCCGATTTATAATACTAATCGCGTAAAAACATACCCTCTTTTCAGTGTAGTCGGTAAAAAAGTAGCCTATGTCCTTCCTCAATGTCTACTTTATCTCTGTACAAAATTTCATCAAAATCGGTTCAGTGGTTTAGGCGTGAAAACATAACATACAGACAGACAGAGTTCCTTTCACATTTATAATATTAGTACGGATGTAGAAAATTAATAATACAATTAATAAAATGGAATAAATATTTATTATATTACATATTTTATGATCATAGTGTTTTTATTCCATTTAATAACTATGTGTAGGTATGTGACTATATTATGATATTATGCCTACCTACTCCTTCGGGGATAATAGGCGTGAAAGTACTAATATTACTATATAGTTTTTTTAGTACTAGGTACAAGTTCTACGATGACAAATATCAAAATATTGAATAATATTAAAGTGTGATACGATGGCTGCATAAAGTGGGCGTATCGCGGAAGCAGCTGACAGCGGCGCGGGGCCCGTTACCGTCGTCGGCCATTAGGGGACCACTCTTAATTATCAACAGTTATCAAAGACCGCATTGATATCGCCCGTGCGTTGCTAAATACCAACTCATAGCAGAACTAACTGAAGCGAGCTTTTGATTAATGAACCGCAGGTTCACCTTTACACTAGCATTTACCAATACCAAAGTAGACTTGAGATTGTTCGATTACTTAAAATAAGAATCTCGGCTGAGAGCGCACATTTTGATCGATATAAAATTCGCGCGTTCAGGAGAGATAAAGTTACTACATATGTTTGAGTGACAACAAACGCTTTGTAATTCTATAAAAAAAAACAAAATGGATACTATGAAGCTAAAGGTACTAAATCTGCAAATTACACTTCTAGCAACGGCTTGTCTGCAATTTTAAACATGTATCTCATTTTCACAGGGCCGGCTATCTCACACTTGTGGAATTAGCAATACTACTTATTCGGGACCGATCGTTACATGATAGGTACATAGATCCAAAAATGAATGAGTTTTAATAACAACCAATTGGATTATTTAGATGTGTGTAGCTCAAGCGGTATTTGCTAAATGTAATTATCATTAGTTATTACAAACTCTCCACATAAATTGTATTTAATAGCTCGCGGAATATAGTTGTAGAAAGCGATGAAGTCCTACAAAGTAAAAAAAGCTTTAACTTGAGTAAATATTTTTTGGCGACCAGATTTTTAATAATCTGCCTCCTGCCTGATTGACTGATAGGACTTACACATAAGATCAAACACCCGGGCCACGAAACAGCGACCTTTTTTTTCATATTGACGAAATTTTGTTTTTATCTTTTAGCCCGAAAAACGTGATCGTCCACTTAAAAAAATGTGGTGATACATTTTTTTACAAGTGGACTATCACATTTTATGTAAATAGAATCACTAATATACTCCGTGTATCAAATTGTACTAAAAGCGTTTATAACTGTATATGCAAATATACCCGTTCGATAGTTTACAACCGAAGAAAATACAAGCGACAGCACTTCATACGAAGATAGCTCTTCTCGAATGTAAGCAAATAAAATGTATCAAATTAGTTAAGTTTCGTCACAATTTAATGATTATTTAGTATCGCCTATTAATTTGTGTATCAGTTTTATCCTAGCTGATTAATATTAAAATATATTCATTTTCTTGATAATCCCACTTGATGGCGTTTAAATTATTCATAACTTACTTTTATATGAATTATTTATAACATATTATGATAATTAATCAAGAGTATATAAATTAATTAAGTTTTTACTATAACAAGGTTTTTGTTTTAATTTTTTTTCGTTTTTTTAAATTTTTTGTGTGTAAAGTGGACTATTAAAATGAATCAATTTTGTCGCACATGATTATTAAAACTGAAAGATAGTATAATGACCCTCAACTCATCTGATGGAAAGTGAAGAAGGGGTCGAAGGTGGAAACAAACTAAAATGAAAGATGTATTGAGTTCCTTCGCGATCGCATTGATTTATAGATATATATGTTAGTCTTATCATCATTAGACTATTCTATAGAAAATATTTTATTTCACATAGGCCTTACAAGCAATTCTTGAATAATTCTAAAGTTTACCACCGGGTCAAATCGTGGCCACTCATTAAGACACTTGAGATTATAATGTAACTGCTATTTTTGGTATAATTAATAACCTAAAAAAAATGGCATGCATTTCACAAGTTTTGCTGGAAAGGTAAGCGGGTGCGTTGTCACATAGTGTCTAATAGACTCGCGGAAAATAGAACGCATTACTTCAAATTACAAAAGCATTATTTCATAATAACATTGATCTCCATCACCCCTGTATATATTTTGTTTATGAGTATTGCATAATCACCAAAGATGTTAATATTGTTATATAATATCATTTGTTTCTACGCTTCAAACTATCTTAAAGCTACAATATTTTATCCTTGTGTAACTTGAGTTGACAGATATAAATCGCTAATTAGCGGTAACTCCTCTTTGCTATTACCATAACATCGTACCTCTAGATCTAAAGGGAGCTACCCAAAAATCGAGATTTTTGAGTGATGAATATCACAGAATTCTCTACATAAAGACCTACCGATCAATAAAACAGATTAATCTTCAAAGAACGATTAAACAATAATTCAAGATATCTAAGTAACTTCGGCACGCAAAAACGATCAAACTATTTGAATATTCTAGAGTGTTCCGATACTAGAAAATATAATTAAAATTTGAGTTAGCGCCCTTTAGATCTAGCAGTGCGATATATCTGTTGAGACAAGGTATAGTTTTCTACTCATTAATTAATTATTTCACCTTTAATTCCAACTTCACTTTCAATCAAGTAAGGTTGTATGTCATTACTGGGTTATTTTATATAAAAAAACCCTACGTGATATTGTGTATACACGTTTATAAAGAAAGGGATAGCGATCTTGTTTTCTTACCTATTAACGCGGTGGACATTAATGTTATATTAGTAACTTGGGAATGATAAATATGAGTACCTACATGCTTTTACTTTAGAAACAAGTAATTATGGTAATATTGTAGGTCATTACGATGGTGAAAATATATAGAGAGAGATCTTCAATTAGTTGAATCTAGAAAACGAATCGATTTAAAAGGTTCAGCTTGGCCATCGCAAGGTCTAATGACTGTAACATAAAAACACAATAGAGTAATAAAGATAAAAATCGTGGCTTCAAGAAATAAATTTAAAAATGAGCGGACACTAAAGAGGCAACACCTTAAAACGTTCGTTTATTTGCTCTTAGCGTGATTCGAACCCATTGACTGAAATAATCACGCCAGGTACTTTAAAGCGCAGAAGACTAAAACTTGTTTTAACTTTTTGTAATAATCTTTACTTAAAATTTAAATATTGTATTGTTTTAGTCGTATATTGTTTAGTTAAATTTGACCATTTCTTTCATAGTGTTTTACTGGATTAAAAGAAATACAAGCAGACAGATTTTCGGACAGTCATACACTTTATATAAATACTTGCTGTTGTACTTTATATAAATCTAGACAATTGTAAAATGAAAACAAAAAGGTTATGATTATGTGTCACCAAAACATTTCATTACCATGCAAACATTCATCCCCTACTCTAACCCCTCCTTTTTGTCGCAAAAAGTAACCTATGTCCTTCTTCAAGGTCAACTCTATCTTTGTACCAAACTTCAACAAAATCTGATCAATGGTTTAGGCGTGAAAGCGTAACAGACAGACAGACAGACTTTCGCATTTGTAATATTAGTACGGATCAATTAATCCCGCAACGCACAATAATTGTGTATCACTAATCTGATACTGGGATTAAAAACCACAGGCAGGAAACCATAGATAGATTAAAATAAACATTTTTATCGATTGTAAAAACACTTTGATGCACTAATATTTGAAATAAAAGTAGTATATAGATATGAAACTAATAAAACGTAGTTGGTTAATAAACTCGGGTGTTCGCCTTGGGAGGCGCGAGTCGTCTATGTGCACTTAAAACATTCAATCTTAATGAATAATTAATTAACGATGATTTTATAAACTTTTATAAGGGAGGGTACTAATCTTTATAAATATACTAAACGTTTCCCGATTATTACTTGATATCAAACAATATAAGATACATACATTATTATATTCACGCCAGTTCCCTTACAGGATAGTCAGAGAGTATCAAGTGCCAAGTGTCACGATCCCTATATACCTTATATGTATACCTTACCTATTGCCTAGCTTCCTCCATTCATCAATCTCAATGTTAGATACAATTGTCCGTATGGTATTATCAACTATTGTTATTAGCACTTTCCTGTTCGTTTAAAAAGTAAATAAAAAAATATATTTTTCACGTTTTTTACGCATTAAAAAACCATAAAAAGTAGTAAACAAAAAAGCACTAAGTACAGGGTACTTCATGCTTATGTTACCCAATGTACAAAAATTATACAGAACAATTATTCTGAATTTACACTATTTTACCTGCATGATGAAATTATCATTACTTCTATATACGTATTTTAGAGTAATTATTATTAGATCAAAAACAAACTAGTAAAAACCTTTTTTTAATGCAAAAATGACCTATTTATTTCTTTAAGTTTGTCTCCTAGACTGCACAGCTATAAAAACCGAAAACTTTAATTTTGATTTATTAAAACCGTTGTTTTATTTATTTATTTTATTCGTAACTATTATTGTTAAAAGCTTTGGCTCATGGTGAGTTTGCTCCATAAAGGGCTTTCAATTGAAAAGTAGATTCATATGCCCTTAGGTTGTACATTAAAATACTGGAGCGGTAGTTAAATACTGAAATGATGAGTTTGAATTATTTTTTAATTGAGACTGAACCAAGAACTCAATTATATTACAATCGTCTGTTAATCGATTCATTTATTATTCATTTACAATATATCGCTTCAGCAACCTAATATGCAATCTCTGAACAGTATCGTACCCTAACATTTGGATATAGCTCAAACTATTAAAGAACTTAACGTTATTTTATTTAAAGTGCATCGACCGCTGCCTACGCCATATCGTTGGTCACTTTAGTGAACTATTGACATTACGGCCATAAAACACTCACATCCATGTGTAAATCAAACATATATATTTATTTGAGCCGACGGCGCTAGATAACTGCATTAGTACCGCTTCAGTAACCGCATTAGTATTAATTATTATTAGCAATCGCAAGCTTACGTCAGGGAGTGCGGCCCGGCTGATCTCTCACATGATAACGCTGCGCCGGATACCGAGATACCGTCGCCTCGCCTCCACCCGTCCTCTAATTGCACACACTCTGTTATAAAATATTCCGCGGATGTACCGAGCATGCATTGTCCGCTCTTGGATGCTTCCTTCTCACTCTACGATCGCAATCTCCGGCCACTGTAGACAATGTTTAACCCATCTTCCTACTTAGTCATTTACGTAACTGTTCATGTTTACATGATTGTTTTAAATAAAATTAACTAATATATCTATGTAAATGAATGTTTGTCTGCATGTCATCAATGAACTCAAAAACTACTGGACCGATTATTATGTAAATTAGTAAATGTATTTTTCTTCGGTTTGTATGATAATATATGCTCATCGATGTCACTCGCCACCAGGTGGCGCTACACAGTTTAGTTATTGGCTTAGCAGCGCGCGCTGGGTACAGCTAGTAGACACATAAACAGTAATCAATACAAAATATATCTAATTTTCTCGTATACTAGGGATGTATACTAACACCATGGCTGTGGATTAGAATCCTGCAACGGTTTGTCCTGATGCTGTGCTTGATATTGTCGTGTTTCCGTTTGTAGATTACAGTATCCCCAAAACTCAAACAAGGCGCTAAAAACTCCAGCCCTGGGTTGCCGTGGAACTATTATCATACCTAAGCGATGTGTATTTTGTTTAATACAAGCCTTTAATCAAACCTGAACATAAATATAAGTATGAACTAGACCGTGCCATACTGAGGATCAATTGTACCGTTTTGCATCCAAAAATTGTGAGTCATTAAGACATTTATCATAATATTAAATGTTAGGATAAACACATATTGAAATAGAGTTTTAAAATATCTCGCAGAAATTTAAATAATCTCATAAGGACATAATCAATTCTAGACATTCATAAAGCTTTATGGCAAAATACATAGTGTGAAATTTGCGAATAATTTATGACTACATACTCTTTCGTATGACATATTTTTATTAATTTATTACTATATTAGTAAATTTTTTACTCCATAAATTAGAACTTAAGTTGAGGTAATTTCATACTTATAACAGTTTTTCTCCAATTTTTTTGGTTTGACATCGGAATTTAAAAATGACTATATTCAATATGGGATAATATTGTGTGACCAAATAAATAAATAAATACCGTCACGCCCATATACATAGTAGACAGAAGTTCATACGCACCCGTGATTAGCCGAAAATATTAGGTCCCATGACGGGGCAAGTCCTTCGCCACATTTGGCACAAATTCAGGCAACATTATATTTTCAGGTAAACTGAAAGCAACTTATAGGAACAAGTTGCCCGACCCGGAATCGAACCCCGGACCTCATACGTCAAAGTCGTACACCGACTCCACCGAGGTGATAATATTATGAGCAAACGCTCCGTAGAGATAGATACCGCCTGTTATAGCAACCAAAGATGTTAACGGAGTATTTTTTGCCTCATTCGTTTATCTTTCTTGCGCTTAAAATAAGATTTCCATTGCAAAAAGGATTGGTTGATAAAATAAGCATAAATTAATTTACTTCTAGAAGAAATCAAAATTCGTCCGGGTTGCCTATTCGTAATGATTATGTAGTATTCCATACGTACCTAGTTATACCTGGTAACATTTGCACATTAGGCTCGGCCACAGGACAGCGACGCACCTACAACATCTATGGTTAGACACCATGCCGAGATTGTGTCTCTTACCATCAGGAGTGTGCTGTCTTATCTCATGAAAAAACGTGATAGAGAAGTTTAAAATAAGACTGTTTTTAATGTGCAGTGTAAAATGTTCTATTTATAAAAAGACCAACCAAAGATTTTAGACACGGGGAATTGTTATTTTACTTTTTTCGATCGCACAGCTTTTTGTCCGTTAAAGAAAATGTTGTTTTTGATTTGTCAGCGTATTGACGTCTACAAAACCATTGTTACCTATATTAATTGGAGTGTTACGTAAAAACATTTTTTAAAACATAATACACTTATCTTTTTATTCTGCGTACTTACTATTTCCTGTCCGCGGCTATGTGTTTGTGAATTAGGTTAAGTATTGTTCAAGGTCATAAACGTTTTGCCAAAACGTTAAGTAGTTTTGATGAACATCGGTCTAAACTTCCGCATTTATATTTTTCTCGTGTTGGTCCGGGTCCTCTGTGACCAACTGCCTTCCTACCAGGCAGCTCGTAAGAGGCGAGCATAGGTTAACTAGGTTACTACCAACTTGACGACTCGTGGTAGAGTGCTGTGCAGCAACTCGCCCGGGTAGGGATCCACCGCCTTACCTATTCCTGCCGCCATAATGAGATTGTCGTGTTCCGGTCCGGAAGGTAGGGTAGCCGGTAGACTTGCACATAAGGTCTAACAGCCCGACCACAGGGCAGCGGCGCACTAACATCTATGGTGTCTAAAGGCCACGGTTGTCTCTTACCATCGGGAGACCCGTGCGCCTGTTCGCTGTCTTGTACTAAAAAAAAAGGGTCCTGAGTTCAAATTCCAGGTCGGGCAACTTTTCTTAAAATGTTTTTCAGATTATTCTGAGGAAGCCATTACATTGGCCGGGATTGGAATGTGCCCGAAATGGCGATAGGCTTGCCACCATCATGGGTCCTAGTACCTTGGCTAATCGTGGGTGTTATAGGTGATATGCTATACAAGTATAGGGTATTTTGCAAATGCGAAGTGTACGCGTACGAAGTCGCGGGCACAGCTAATAAATTAGAGCAGAATAAAAGTAGAGAATACAAATGTCACTTAAAGGTTATGGTCATAAATGTCTACTGTGTCTCGTTTAATATTTTCAGGTTTCAAAGTCATACTGACATAAATTATAAAAAATATCATCAATCGTCGTCGTGTCCATCTCATCTAAAGGGTAGGCAGAGGTAAATACTACTTACGATTGGCCAACAATACTATGTGTCATGATGTGACAGGTGAACAGTCCGTCGCTACATTGGCAAATCAATTCTTAGACAACGTTATATTTTTCAGATAAACTGAAAAAATCGAACCCGAGGCATCGTGCGTCAAAACATCGACATACACCACACGACCACAGAGGCGATTGATAGCAATTATAGATGATTAATTAATTAATTGATAATAACTAAGATAGCAACATTTTAAATGTATTTCTTATGGGATAAGACAGCGAAAGAGCTAACGGCTCTCAGAAAAAGTGACAAGTATAGACACCATAGATAAGATAATATCCACGTAAATTCAATAATGATTTAGTAAATAATCCATTTTTACTAAAAACGGTATTAAAACATACTAAAACAGTGCAAACACAATATTAAGACCTTGTTCAGAAGGGGCGAATATGTAGCTATTCTCTCGCGCGTAACACGCACGACTGTATAGCATACCAACGCGCGAGCACTTGGGGACGAATTTTAGATCTTGTCCAAAACGGACGAATTGGCTGCGAAACGCCTAGTATCTCGCTAATGCGCGAATGAATTCGTCTATGAAATATTAGGCGCCAATACATCGCGTCCACAAGCAGCGCGTTTTGAATTCGCGCGATGCTTGTGAACGCGATGTATTGACGCCTAATATCTCACTAACACGGGATATACTTAAATGCTCGTCATCTACAGACAGCCGTGTTATAACTCGGGCGTACCAACGTGACTCAGATAATCAGCCGATAATGCCAGTGCAAGAAGGGGCTAGAAGAAAAAACACTTGTTATAACCTGTGTTTAATTTTTTCGTGCCTTATGCTTTCAATTCTCTGCGTACTTACTACCGCTTGCGCTATGGGTAACAACGCCTGGCGCGAAATTCACAATTTGTTCATTATACATGTCGGGTTCAAAAATCGTTATTCGTTCATTTCTGACAAATACCGTAGAATTTTAAAATATATATTCTTCTATAATATATACCGAAGTTATTGGTGAGCTGTAAAATACGCTGGATATAGGTCGTCAGTAATAGATGATAATAATATAAAGGGACTGCATTTATTAACACGTTGCAATTTTATGAATAAAAATATCGATATATTTTTACCGAACTATTAAGTTACATATATATGGTGTAAAAATTAAGTAGTGTGACTAACAAGAATGAAAATCCTTGTTTGACATTTGGTGTGACTATCTGGTGTGACCACGAGTCCGGCGGGCAAAAAACAATCTAACGTCCGAATGACCAACGCTTTTCTTCCTTCTCCACATCAAAATCAACTATAAAATTAGGTAACTTTCAGCTGTATTAACAATGTATATTACCGGCATATAATAGAACGTCATCGCTAATATTTTGTGTGTGTGTGTGTGTTTATTGTGGTATTATTGAAATAATACTCACTCTTTTAGTTTATTTTAGCTTTCATAAATTACAAAATTTAGAAACATGTTTTACTTTGACTCTGTTTCTGGGGAGTTTTTATTTTTTATAAATAAATCATCAAACGTACTTTAACTTAAAACTGGTAAGGTATTAAATAAATTAAATCCAGAATAAAAATATATAAAACAGTGCAACTCTATTCGTACAAAAAAATACCAAATTAATTGAACTCTTTTAAGTTTTATATTCAGTAAACAAAATGATCAGTAAAATATGTCGCATAACACATCGTGACTATTCAAAACCATTCATCAGAAATTCCACTCATCTGGATCTTGGAATGGATCATTTGAGTACCAGAAACCCAAGCATTCGAAATCCAGTCTACCGCTCGAATCAAAGTATCGTTCAGTCACTCCAAAGCCAGTGGGTCTCGTACATGGTAAGTCATACGCAATAACCACATTAAATTCAACATGACCACCTCTCTCAACCACCCTTCGTATAGATCTCTCTGTTACAGCCCAAATCGACGGGTACTGTAAATCAGATCTCTCACTAGTCCCTACATTTAGTCGGCGTGTTTGAGGAACTATATTATACCATTGATCCGGC
>DVZL01007611.1:0-10663 GCA_018236625.1 Lasaia peninsularis
CTCTCAATTCCGTAAAAAACCTCCTTGTTCATTAAAATGTTAGCCAACAGAATGTCACATAAAAGATTAAAAAATATGCTGAACTACAAAAAAAGCTTTTAACGAAACAAATAAAGGGTTTACTGAGGAAGAACATAAAAACAAAAAGTTGAATATATATCAGCTACCGTAAAGTAAATGACGATGTCTGAATTTTAAATAAATTTTATTGAATACTTAAATACAATGACTTACTATTTATATTATTATATCTATTAACAATAAATACATGTCGGACTAAGTTTACGATCTGCTGATAAATTCACGCGATATAATATTAAACATAATAAATAATTCTTACTTTACTTTTCACTAATAATCCTGTTTTTATAATCACAGTCGTATTAATTGTTCACTCACAAAGTCTGCAGGGCGCAATACGTTTTAAATTTTAGCGTTTTTAACAAATTGTTAATATTTTGAATACACAAAATATTTTTCTTTGACATCATTAAAATTTTGTAATATTCCATTAACAAAAGATGTATTGTTACCACGATGTCAATAATATCAATTAGAAATGAGTTGTTGATAAACATTTCATTCAACTGATCACAAAAATGTGAACAAGACGCGCTTCGTTTATAATATTCACTGGTTATTTAATCATTTGGAAAACAAACATTCCCTTCCTTTTGATATCCATCAGGACATGCATTTGCTTGATTGATTCTTACGTCCAGATCGAAATAAGCTTCATCATCGTCGATATCGTTAACTTTATCGTAAGTAATCTCATCACAGTTTGTCGGTCCTTCGTAAACTATTACATCTGTTTCACTGTCTTCTCTATAGTTACATTTGTAGTAGATACTTCTGGCTTGTGTAGAAAATACGCAACACACGGCGATAACTAAGATAACCTTCACCATGTTGGAGTATTGCAAAACACCACAGCTGACTTTTAAGTGTCATTACCAAGCGGTGTGTATGTTTTAAATAGCTTCGTCGAATATCATGACGTGTTAAAATATCCGTGTGCGGTTATTCTGCAACTTTTTCCCCAAGAATCGTAAATTTAAAATAAACTCATTTGCGTAAGAAAATAATCGGGGATACTATTTTGATAACTATCATAAAAATATATCGCCACGCCCATTACACCAATAGGGTTGGCAGAAGTACATATGCACCCACGATTAAATGACTATATTAGGTCCCACGATATCACTGATTCGACGATGCCCCATTCCGATATGTTGTGAAACTTTCCACCTGCGGGCACAATTAATAGCGGGTTTCCTCACGATATTTTCTTTAATTGTAAGAGCACATGTATTTAAATTAGGAAAATTCATTGGTACCTATTATAATTAGTTTTAAATAATTATTATAACTATGTCAATACTCTTTGCTACCCCGCAAGGGATCTGGCGTAAAGATATGTGTAGGTATTATAACTAGTTGTTGGGAACCTAATTTAAATCGATAAAATAAGTAAAATAAATAAAGTAAATACGACACATTACCCGGATTAATCTAGCCCTAAAGTCTAAGCAAATAAGCCTATAATAATAAGCCTATGTTGTTAGTGTTAGTCAACAATACCAAAACATTAAAAAAATAAATAGACCTAATTCAGACGTCTAGGTTCATCACACAAATGCCAGCCCTCGACGGGAATTATCATTATGAAAATCATTTGGGATTGGCGAAGTACTCTCATAACCAACACACAAAAGAAAAAACAATACATATATAATTGAATTGAATCTCCTCTTTTGTAAGTTGGTTAAAAATAATAATATTTAACTATTTGTAAGCAAAATTATATGAAGCCAATTTCGTTTCAATCTACACAGTACTTAGAAATAACAATAATGGTAGAACTATCATTTCATTTATGAACTCCACAAATGCTTTCACAAATACGACGCGCATAAATCACAATGTCGGCACTTGATTAGGAATACGTCTTTGATTCTCCTTTAGAGCATTAAATATTATTGTTATAGGGCTTAAAACTTTAAATGAAAAACATAAATGCAGCGTTGTAACAAAAGACTGTTGGTATTGTATGAAGCAAAACTTTACAAAAGATCGTAAATAAAAGTTTTCGAAAGCGCTGCCTGCTTCGTTTAATTGTTCCAGCCATGATCAGGTAGGAAAATACAACAGTTTCACAATATGCAATCAAAAGTCTTTCAGCAAAACTTGTTAAAAGTTGAGATAGTTTCAGTGCTATATTCGAGTAACAGTTTCTCAAGAACTCTTATCAATTTCCGTTTTCTGATATTGTTGAAATAAGATCGAGTGTTCTTCAGTCGAGGTTTTATCAAAGTAAACATTTTCATTTTAAAGTTGTGTTTAGTTTCGCCAATATTCCAGAAAGACACGATTATCGAATATTTATCTAAAATATCGTGAACTGGAGACATAATGCGTGAAATCTACTTAATGTTTTTAGGCATCCGCATGTGCACGCACGCACGCTCTTCACGCACGTACGAACATACACACGCACGTATTCATGCATGCACGCGTGAATTTAAACGTATTCTAACATGTATTATATTACAAATTTATACGTTTTCGATAGTTCCTTAATGGTTCATAGCACATTATACCTTTACGCCTATTATCCCCGTAGAAGTAAGCAGAGATGTGCTAGTATATCCACGACTAGTAAGTCCAGTAGATATACTAGAATACCCACGATTAGCCTAGTTACTCAGAATAATCTGAAAAATATTTAAGAAAAGTTGTCCGACCTGGAAATTGAACCCGAGACCTTATACGGCTAACGGTCTTAACAGGCGATAGCCGTACCGTTACACCACGGAGGCGATTATGTAATAGTATATTAGTAATAAAAAAATATAATATACCGTATTCAAGTTTTGAATCTACCTTCGTCGTAAGACAAAATATTAACTAATTTGGTTTTTCTAGTTTTGCATAATCATATTCGTGATAAGGTAATCGTTATTGTAGTTCGTGGGATTTTAATATTTATTATAATATTGTAGTAGAATGAACCTTCCGTCGGTAAGTCCCTCAAAACCGGTCGCTGACACACATTAGCGTATAGGCTTCGTTAACGAGCTATTATAATAAAAGTAGATAAAAATAGCTTCAAATAATTTTGCGTGTGCGAGGGTCGCAGGATGATGTTAAAAAACAAAAAAAAATTAAAACACTATTACTGAGCTCCATTAAACTTATTTTAATGCAATTAAAAAAAGAAGATTCTTTCGTGTTACGTTTAAATAAAATACTAGCTGACCCGGCAAACGTTGTTTTGCCTCATAAATTAATTACTAATTGGCCATTAAAAATAGGGTTTGGTGATAAAAAAGTGAAAATGTAGGTTTGTATGTATTTTTAATGCCACATTGTAAAAAATAAAAACAAAAAAATTCGCCAAAAAATTAAAAAAATATATATAAGGGTGAACAACCCTTATTACTTAGGGGTATGGAAAATAAATGTTGGCCGATTCTCAGACCCTACTAAATATGCTCACAAAATTTCATTAGAATCGGTAAAGCCGTTTCGGAGGAGTTCAATAACGCACTCTGTGACCCGAGAATTTTGTATATTAGATTTCAAATTTACTTCAAATTTACTTCAAAATTACCTAAATTATTATTATTATTAATATTATGTTACAAAAGGTAAGCTGAAATCAATTAATTGCAAATGAACAGTTTTTGTCTTAACATGTAATGTCGCCATCTACTTATTTAAATGTTCAACAGTCGTTCAAAAAGTAGAAAGTGCATCGCACAAAGGATAAAATTGGAAATTCTTTTACAAGTCAATATTAATTCCACTTGGTTCTTTGACAGATGTAATAAGTGTTACCAGTAACAAGGGAAGGAATGTTCTGCCTAATTATATGGCATTGACATATGACAATTACTAACAGTAGAGATGAGCAACATCAGTTTTGGTCACGGTCAATACTAACACAATTATTTGAAACTATTTACCTTGTCTACTCCCATGAAAATAATATATTATACTTTAGGATTGACTTATATCAGAAAATATTTTAATTTTAGATCTCTGTATGAATAATGTAATTCTGAATTTGAATCTTGCAATTTTGCAAGACCCGGGAGTAATCCCGAGACATTAACTATTTGAAAAACATAAGTTGCAGTAAGCCCTTTTCTCAAAAATATATTCTAATTAAAGTTTGGTGACAATTCATTAATGATATTTCCCCGTGTTAGTCCGGGTTCCGTTGTAGAATATTATTATTATTAGTTGTCCTATTAAGCCAACTGCCTTCCACTCAGGCAGCTCGTAAGAGGCGGGCACAGGATCTATAGTCATCAACACCGTGACATTGACTAGGTGGTAGAGTCTCGCAACGACTCGCCCGGATTGATACCACCGCCTTACCTATTCCTGCCACAATAGCGCCAGTGCTCGCCATTGTCGTGTTCTGGTTTGGAGGGTAGGGTAGCCGGTAAAGTTACTCACGCAAGAGGCTTACCATCCCAGCCTCGGGTTGGCAACGCAACATTTCCTTGGGTGTCTATAGGCGATGTGTATTTCTTACCTTCAGGAAATCCGTCTGCTTGTTTGCCTTCCAATATCATAAAAAGAACGATGAGATATATCGAGACGAGATCACAGTCAAGACTTGTATTATAAGCAAAACATTAAATGGATTAAACCAATCATGTTTTTTCCTTAGTTTTTGACATCACTATTTTCCTCCAATCACAATTTTTATCACTTTGTTAGCGCTAAAGAATGAACGGAACTTAATTTCCGATTCTGAATGCGAACAGGTCAATTTTTCTTTTACAATTCTCATCACGTTTTCGGAACAGCAAAGCGAGTTAACCTGCCAGGAGTCTAGGTGTTAGATAAAAGGACTTCTTTTTTTGAAAAATCCTGTAGTTTATTATTGATAGTGAAGAATTAGATTTCTAGTTATTTAGATACTTGAGGGAAAAAATCAGAAATTAGTCCATTATTTATTTTTTTATACTACAGAAAGTGATCTCTGGCTCTCGCTGAATTTAGCCTGAGCTCAGGAGAAAAAGAAAGACTTTAAAATATAATAATCTTAGCCATGTGTGAATTCGCAGTGATAATTTATTTTTACGGGTTGTGCACTTATAATAGCCCGGACAATATTGTTATAAGGAAACACTCTAAGGCTAATGGTGGTAGTTCGGTTGCGCGATTACTAAACTTATTTTATCTTAATTTAATGCAAGTAAAAGAAAGATACAAATCACATTAGGTGTCTTTTGTTTAGTTTATACGCGACATTTCTACAGTTTATGCGTCAAAATGGAACTAATATTTTAAAAATCACGTGAAACTGTAGCAGCGTTTTGTGATAATATTATCGTGACTAACTTCATTAAGTCTAACGCTTACAAAATTCTTGATATTGCAGTGGCATTCTTGATATTGCAGTGGCAATGCTCATTATTGTAATGTTTCGGATTAAAAAGTAAACAGCCAATACCTTCATCTCAAGTGGACAACGCACTATCAATAACATTGGACTATAAACCGATCTCTTCTAATTCTACAATCAGGAAGTCAGTCCCTGGGTGACATTAGTACGTTGTGAAAAAACATGGAGTTTTAATATTATCATTGAGGTTCAATATCATTAGACAAAAACATAGTTCAGTGCTATACAGTAATTTGTTGTTCAATCTAATAAAATAATATAAAGGTACTTCCACATGCACATTTGGAAATATTTGGTTCTTTGCTCGGATATACAGTATTATGGTAATTAATGTATGATTTAACAAGCTTTTCACCCACGGCTTCGCCCGCTTGAATTATTTTAATAACATAAATAACTTTCAAAGAGCAGATTTTTTTCCGACTTCTTACTTATCGCGTAAAAACATGCCCTCTTTTTAACGTAGTCGGTTGTAAAGTAGCTTATGTGTTATTCTCATAAATAAGCTATCTTATTATTAAATTTTATTCGGATCCACCTTTTTTATAGTATAAGACAGTTGAATAGGCACACAGGTCTCCTGATGGTAAGAGCCAAACGTGGCCTATAGAGACCATAGATGTTGTAGGTGCGTTGCTGCCCTGTGGTCGGGCTGTTAGACCTTATGTGCAAGTCTACCGGCTGCCCTACCCTCCGGAACGGAACACGACAATGTCATTGTGGCGGCAGGAATAAGTAAGGCGGTGGATCTCTACCCGGGCGAGTTGCTGCACAGCACTCTACCACCAGTGGTCATGTTGGTAGTGACCCAGATCCTATGCTCGCCTCTTACGAGCTGCCTGGTAGGAAGGCAGTTGGTCTATTCTACACATACGGACGGTCTCCTAAAAAGGTCACAATTGAACGACTCCATCAAAACTACCAAGTTCTCGTAAATATGTAGAAACTAAAGGTGTATCTGTGTTCGTAGCTCCTGAAACTTATTAATATTCAACGCGTGGTAAAGTTTCCATCCTTGTATGGAATTACGCTACGGGGGCACATCTGCGAAGACTATTTTGCTTAATTGTAAAAAGTAGTTGCAGATCTGCACATCTGCATTTTAGATTAGGTGTACTTTGTTTCACACTATTATATTTGCATCCAAATTTTAGGGTTCCGTACATGCGGGGTAAAACGAGACCCTTTTATAAATACTACTGTCCGTCTCTGTATGTGTCACCAAGATGTACATCATGATTGTTGTAATTTTACAGTTGAAATTTTCACAGATGATTTATTTGCGTTGCCGCTTTAAAAATTAATACTAAAATATTTAATGAAGTAATTGTTTAAGCGTAAAGTTATCAGTGTACATAGTTAGATCGCGGTAAAGACAAGTCGTCGCCCGATATTCAAATATTTAGATACATTTTCACTTCAAAATAAACAATCAAATTGAAGTAACATGTGTAAAGTGTGATTTTATTTGACGTTTTTATAAATAATAATTAAAGGACGGAACCCTCTGTGCGCGAATCAGAATTACACTTACCTGAATTTTTTCCATTTGGCAAAACCTGCAAAAAATACTTTTAAATTTGATTACATCGAAAAAAATATAACATACATCGAAATAAATGTTATTTTAGCCTAAATTAATAGAAACAATAGATTACGTAAACATAGACCGCTTATTAGATACTTTATTTTATTATTTCTTAATTCCTAACTAATGACTCGGCATTTTATTACTTTCATCCGTACTAATATTATAAATGCGAAAGTAACTCTGTCTGTCTGTATGCTACACTTTCACGCCTAAACCACTGAACCGCTTTTGATGAAATTTTATACAGAGATAGAGTAGACCTTGAGCAAGGACATAGGCTACATTTTAACCGACTACATTAAAAAGAGGATATGTTTTTACACGATTAGCATTATAAGTTGGAAAAATGTCTGCCCTTTGAAAGTTGTCTGTATTATTAAAATAATTCAAGCGGTCGAAGCTACGGGCGGACCTAGATGTCCTGTATTAAATAAGCTTTTTCAATGGTTCTCTATTTTTAGGCTATGGTACCCAAAGGCTAAAAACGGAATCCTATTACTTTGGCTCCGCTTTCCGTCTGTCTGTCTGTCACCAGGCTACTTCGTGGACTGTAATAACAGACATGTAAAATATTCACAAATGATGATATTATTATTGTTGTCGCAACTAAATATACATAAAAGTGTACTTCCATACACAAACGTGATTTTTGCCATTTTAATAAATAAGGGTATGAAACCCTTCGTGCGTCAATACGACTTGGCCGGTGTCTATGAGACTCTTAATTTTTAAATTAAAAAAAATCTAACCGACTTCAAAATACTTTACCTCTTTTGTAGGTTTGTGCATAGAAAAACATTACCTTTCGTTTAACCACAGTAGGTTAAAAAGTGACCTAATAGTTTATTAGCAAGGTCTAGAGGTCATGACATTACCTATAGCCAGAGAAGTGGGTCTTACAATCGTCTAACGTTATACACCGTTAACTACGTCTCAGTTCTCAAGCTCTCACTGTGTTTTTACTTCAGCGTTTATATCAATTACTTCTGGTACATATAGGAAACTAAAGAATCATTATCACAATCATTGGCATAGATAATTCCTAATATTAACTTTTATGCCTTGGACTTATATTTTTTAGACTCGATGAAACCCCTCCAAATTCAAAGTACTAGGAAAACAACACTTTTTTAAAACGTGCCAAAACCTTTCGAAATTTAAATAGCTAGGAAAGTTAAGAAAACCCTGAAGTTAAAAGTACTATCAAGAAAACAAAAGGCTGTTTGATTTTTTTTATCGGTTATAAAGAGGCAAAAACTTGAAACTAATAGTACTAGCTGGAGGTTACACACCTAACTACAAAATGTCTCGATGACTCTTTCTAAATTAGATAACGTTCCAAACAAATCGGCCTTGTGACTTGTGACTTGAAAAAATATAAATTGTTTAACGTTTTTGATAGATACAGCAATTTTGTTGTCTCTATGGACGTGGACTAACGATACTTCCACAGATTATTTAGCGTTCCATTTTAAATTAAACTTTAGTTACCAAGTCGCCAAGGTTCGCCTGATTATGTCCCAATACCACCAGGTAAAACCAATAGACCAAATTTCATCTACCTATTTGACAAGATCACATGACCAGTCAACATTTTTGAACTGAATCGAAATATCTCTCACACTGAGAGACGTTCCCAGTGAAAATATAAAATAATAAACTCTGTTGTTTTCAAGTTTTTAACTTTCCATTTTATATTACAGATAATACTTATATTATAACATACATTGTCCGCAGCGTTGTCTGTCTAAATACAACGCTGTTATATACTTATATGTTTTTTAATCCACACAGAAAAAGAAGAATGCAGTAGGTTTGACGTGTATGTGTGTATATTTTTTAAGCATCCTAATCGAAAGGACTGATTATAATGTTGTCTTTTATTTGAAAGGTAACATGGTCGAAGTTATTCTTAGCTGCTATTTATAGAAATTTATGTAGATATTCAAATTAGTCATCAACTCATTTTTTATTTCTTGAAGAGTTACTTTTTGGTACTTTTAAACATATTATGACCTTACAGTTAAAACCCTTAAGTATGGTGATAACAATAAGCTGTTCTGATGTTGGAGTTTGAAGGTGAGGACTTGGGGAATCCCAATCAGTAAACCCAAAGCAATGACTTATATCCAACCAAGTATTGGTTGTTGCTTAAAATGTTTAATTTCTGTTATTATATACAGAGAAACGAAAGCAATGTCGTCTTTGCGATGCTTTTATACAAAAATACTTAAAACAAACTAAACTTGTAATCATAGGTACTATTGTATCAGTATTTTGTAACTTAGCAGCGTTGATGGCTGATACTAATTTGATCGTAATTAAGAACAAGTTAAATATAATAGATAAGAAAAAAATACTCTATTTCATGTAGACCATATTAGCGGTTGTAGTGGCGCATCACTAGTATTCTAAAATCTGCCACCGGATCGGAACGCGGCCTCTCATAGAGAAGATCTGGCGAAAAAATCTCTGCGGATTTGTCTTCTTTTGTATATTTCGAAATAATCTAATATTACAGTATATATTAACAGAGGTAATATAGGATGAATTAATCTAAGCATTTGATGAAAAATATTTAGATATACTCATATATTCTGCATTAATATAATAACCTTTTTACATTGTTTAGATTTGATACATTTATAAATGTATTTAATGATATATTTTTCACATAATAAACTGAAAGTAGGACTGCTTTGAAAAATAAAAAGCACAAAGAGTTTCCGTACAATTATTTGTGAAACTGCAAAAGATCACGTTTATTGTACTGGAGCCCCCTTAAAAATAATTTTATTCTATATTTAGGTTTGTTGTTATAGAGCGTACATAAATACGTCATGTATAAACATTCAACTTTCTGCTATAACTGTTCACGAGATACAATCTGGTGATAGACAGATAGACATACAGACGGAAAGCGGAATCTTAGTAATAGGGTTTAACCTTTTGATACGGACACCGGAAAAAACTAAATTGTATATCAGAGTTGGGTTGAATAAAAGCGAAATAGCGTGAAGCTAAGATTTCATGGGTAAATTCAGTAACAATAACGTGTTTAGAGGTTGTGCAAAGACCGGCCGTCTCAGTGAAAGTGGCTCCACTTTAACCTCTAACAATCCATGTGACAAATGGTGTCAATGAACAACCACCACAGTTTATCTACGCAGTCACTTCTTATATAATCGTAACAAAATTATTTTGAAGCTGACCTAAAAGACTACCATTTGGCTCACTACAACTGGTCTCGGCTTCCTTCGCGTGCGAGTTCTTTTGATCGACTTCAAAATTGGAGATTGCCAATCCAACTGTATATTTGTTACGTAATTACTCATAAATTGATTTTTATGACTCTTTGCCAGGTATAAATTTTACGTCAATCAGTTTGGGGGTTTCTTTTTGAAATATATTGATATATTTCACTAGAAGGTAGAGCGTTGTAGCGACTCGCCCGGATTGGTACCACCGTCTTACTTTTTCCTGCCACAATAGCGTCATTGCTCACCATTGTCGTGTTCCCGTTTTGAGGGTAGATTGTCCCAGCTTTAGGTTAGCAACGCACCATTTCCACCTTTGGTGTTTATAGGCAACGGGTATTTCTTACCATCAGAGATCCGCGTGCTTGTGAAGGCAAACCGCTT
>DVZL01007612.1:0-10663 GCA_018236625.1 Lasaia peninsularis
TGAACTCTTCATAACTTAGAATTATTTTCTAGTTTTTAGTTGTACAAGCAATAAAAGCGTGTTTTATAGTTTTATTTTAAACTATTATTTATTTAATAATCCATACAACAAAAGTGATTAACTTTAACTTAAAACTCAAATTAACCTTAGATAATTATATTATAATCTTATATTATTATCAAAAGTTTAGTTTTTGTATGACTATTATTAATCGATGTTAATTTAATTTTATTATTTACTTTGGTAGTCAAGTTTTTCTATTCTATTTTTTAACAATATTGAAAGTTATACTGTTACAGGCAAAAATCAGTAAAAAAATAATCAAGTCACACTGTGCTACTGTTTTTGATAGTAGTTTGTAAAATAATTATTTTAGTTTTGTTTAAATGTAGATTTCCTCAAATTAAAGCCTAATAACTATAATCTTCTAGTACTTTTAGTAGGGATGGAAGAAAAACCCATAAGTTGAAAGGAGAGTGAGTGCTGCGAATAGGTTGACTGGAACGTTGGGCAAGCTACTAGGGATAATTTTTTTTGGCTTATTTATCACTATTTTGCAAGTGTTATATTTTTTAAGTTAAATAATTACTTGAAGTATTTTTACACCGATTTGCTAAAGTTTTAAGGAGTATCGTAGGCCCTTTTATTTTACAATGAAATTTTCAATTATTTTGAATTAACAATAACATAGCTAGCTTAAACAAAAAATTTAATTAATTCGTTTTAGAATTGCAAAAAAGTAAAATACCGGTAATAAAATACGTTAACATTTTGAAGGCGTGGAATAAGTAATATCGAGTGTGGCCCGTCCCGGAGGTGTCGTTCCCGTGACAAATTTCCGACGAAAGCTAGAATTATTTCAGGGGGTCGTCGGGGAAGCGATCCATCAATCAGGCGCCCGAGTTATTTCGCCTTGATCACGACAATCTGATCGTGTTCGTGATACGTTTTTAAAAGATTTTTTCCTCATCGCTATCCTGGCAGTGGAATCTCTTTAATGGAAGCCAAATCTCTGGATTGTTTATATTTTTTGGGAGATTATAAGGAAACAAGTGATAAAAGACATACTGTAGAGCACCCAAAATCCCCAAAAGGGTAGTTAGAGTTACTATACTTATGTACCCTCAATTGAGCACGCAATAATTATATGTCCACTGATTTCCGTATTCCGTCTGAATGGGCTCTCCGAAAACCAGCGTCGAGATTTCGGTCTCGATACAAGCTCAGAGGGCCCGTTTGTAATCCACCAAAACCCGCGTTTTATGTACCCGTAAATATCATTATTTTTTATTATTAATTACTGTAAAAGTGTAACTTATAAGCATTTGTTTTATATTTGTTGTACAAAATGTTTTGTTTAATTTTCGTTAAAAATATATTTATTGTTTTAGCCGAGGATGTTAGGTCCGACGGGTGGCAAGTCCGTCGCCATGTCAGATATAAATTAATGTCACGTCCGACATTCAGATTAACTAAAAAAACTCATAAATGAACCTCGTAAATGAACTATCTAAATTAAAACACATAGGTGATTCATTATATAACACTAACTGTTCGTAGCTTCGGCCGTGTGAAATTAACAAACAAACAAAATCTAGCCAATTGCAAAAAGAAAACGTCCTCGTATTTAACGCGGTATTTTAATTTTGTGATAACTTTTATAATAGTAATAATTAAAAAATAAAGGTATTTTATAATTCACTTTTATTTAGTGTACAAACCTAGATTATAGATTGTATACTGTATCTGTGCCGACCGCCGTAGCGGAGGGCTATCATTCAAGTCACCGGACTTACCTTAGACAACCAGTCTATCACAAGACGGTCTTACTTATTTTGTTTATGAAAAAGTTGAAATTTTATACCAATTATTAATATTAAGATTCAGCTTTTGTGATGAGCAATAAAAAAAGTATCTTCGCGCCTTTTATCCCCGAAGGGGTAGGCAGAGGTGTGCTAGTAGACTCGTAAATCCAGAAGATATACTAGAACGCCCACGATTAGCCAAGTACTAGGGCTCATGTTGTGATAGGCGGCAAGCCTATCGCCACTTCGGGCACATTCCAATCTCGGTCAATGTCATACTCAGAATAATCTGAAAAACATTTAAGAAAAGTTGCCCGACCTGAGAATTGAACCCGAGATTAAGGTAACTGATATTATTATTTTAAGTTAATACTGGGTCTTTTTAAATGTGTTCACAATAACCACTTAATAATTCCCCTCTGTGGTCAAGCGTAATCGGTGTCCAACTTTGACGAATGAGGCGACATGGTGACAGAGTTGCCACCTGTCACATCATGGGACCTAATATGTCAATGTGCATAAGTATGTACTCCTGCCTACACCTGTGTGATTATAGGAGTCGCGATATGTGCATGTGTCACACTGTGCAAGATACGCTTAAGGTAACGAATGGCCTTAATTTGATAAAGGTTAACACTGTGTCATTATTAATTGCTTATAGTATAATTATACATATTTTAGTTGATAAATAATATATCTATTTTTAACATTTATAATTATACATATTCTAATTGTTAAATAATACACCTATTATTTAACAATAAGAATATGTAAATCTATTGAAGAGAAATTTACCCTGTTTATTAATGAAAATCATATGAAAATCCATTCAACCGTTTTTGAGTTTATCGCAAATTGACAAACATAGAGTTGAGCGTGAGGCTCAATTAATATGTGATGGTTAAATAAAATAATTATTTATAGTCATGTTATTCTTAATATCTCATATTATATTTTACGTATTTAAATAATGATTATTTGATTTACTTGAATATAGAGTCAAGAGTATACACATTTATAATACAAAAACGAGCCAAAGAGTACGTTATACTCTTTTGTTGAGCTTAATTCTTTTATTTTGCAAATTTAATTCAGAACGTCAGATTTTTCCAGTTTATTCCATCATTTAATTGCTCGTTGCGGTTTTAATCAAATAGGTGTATCCGTGTCAGAGCAATTGCAGACGGATGAATGGCCTTTGTTATTGCGTTTTCAAGCACGATGTCATTTGAAACGGGCGACACAAAAACCCAGCGACGTGCTTTGATCAAATTAGTGCTGTAGAACCATCCTCCTCGTACAGCGAGCGGATTACTTGTTTTACAACAACCTGTACAACAAACTGAAATATAAACATTCATTAATAATATATTAATTTAACCCTTGACCTTATTGTTTGTCAGGATTAGACAGTACGAGATGTATCCCTAGGGCAATAAAATGAGAAAAGTCTCAGATCTCTTGTTAGGGTTCCATAGGGTAGGGATAAGAAACGGAACCCTATTACTAAGAATCCGTACTAATACTATAAATACGAAAGTAACTCTGCCTATCTGTCTGTCTGTCTGTTACGCTTTCACGCCTAAACCAATGAACCGATTTTAATGAAATTTAGTACAGAGATAGAGTTGACCTTGAGAAAGGACATAGGCTACTTTTTAACCGACTACATTAAAAGAGGGTATGTTTTCACGCATTAAGTATTATAAGTCGGAAAAATGAGGAGGGGATAAATATTTGTATGGAAATTTTATGATGATATATAAATATAACCGATTCATTTTCATTTTACAATTACCTAGATTTTATTTGTATGATAGTCACACGCGGGCGAAGCCGCGGGCAACAGCCAGTTCGCTTTACGTTCGTCCGTCTGTCTGTCTGTCTGTCCGTTACAACTATACAGTTGAAATGTTCAGAGACGATTTATATCTGTTATCGCTATGATGACAAATACTAAAAACAGAATAAAATAAATATGTAAAGGATGCTCCCATACAACAAACGTGATTATTTTTCTGTTTTTACAGATAATGGTTCCCCTTCGTGTGCGAGTCCGAGTCGCACTTGACGGATTGTTTTATAGAAGAGAAGGCAAATCGGCAAGTGGATCACCTGATGGTAAGTGCTCATCACCGTCCACGAACACCCGCAACACCAGAACTATCATATTATTATGTATAGGCCGACCGAGGTGAAGCCGAGATACCGTACCTACATGTCATTTGAGGCTCTACTGGACATGGTTGTTTTGGTAAGTAGGTACTTGTGTATAGCTACGACATAAATAGCGACCACAGTGTTGACCTATCACTTGTGCTCGTCTACCATAAGCCATAAGTTTCCTCACGTAAAAGAAAGTGTGGATATTATTTTTCTCTCTTGACCAAATCGAAATGTGGCAATTTTGTACAGCGCCTAAGGAGGAAAGCAGCTGATTGTCGCCTGGGTTGAAAAAATAATTAATTACATCTACTAAATCGTATCTGTGATCGATTAAAGTCAGTATCCGACTTCGATGTACAAGGTCCCGGATTTGATTCCTGGTATACGTAATACACCAGCCAAACATCTAAATGTGTGTAGTGTCTAACTCTTACCGTCATGAGAGCCATTTATAGGCGTTTTTTTCAATTGTTATTTTTAAATTATAACTTTATTATATTTAGCTATTTGTTTTAGACATTTTTTATACTTGTGTACATTTTCTTTTCTCACTATGTTTTTATTTATTAAGTTTCGTGTAAAATAAGGTATCCACCTAACTGCTACTATTCTATTTCATTAGTAGTATTTCATTACTAGTAGCAGGTAGGTGGAATAAAACTAACTTCACAGAGGTGCCGCTTCTGACGCACGTCGTCTAAAGTTATTTTTAATTAAAGCAATGGGAACATTTTAGTCATAGTTATTTGTCAGCAGACATAGTCTTTAGTCTGTGGTCATGTCTTTAGTTGTAATATCATAAATTAAACGTCTGTAGTAATATCGCTTACAGACTAAATAAAACACTGTCATGCCTATATCGCCGTTTTTTTTTAAATAACTAATTAGTTGTTAAACCGAATGGCTATTTACAACTTCACCCCACTTTGTGGGTGAGCAGAGTGTCATTATTTAACTGGGGGACATCTACAACGCCAACACCAGGGCCTGACTCCGGGTGACCGAACCTCAACATGATGCGTGTTCAATTTATTATTTGAGGGCAAAAAAGTTGCTTTGGTCTCGAACCCGGTATATTTTATGCAGCAGTACTCGTGTTACAGAAAAAGCTGAGCAGCTCATCCATATACCCTGAGGGTTGGCAGGGGTACCTATATACCCACGATACTAATATAGGATTAAATGTTTTTCTCTTTTCTTTTATTTGTAATTAGCTGTGCCCACGACTTCGTCCGCGTTTTTATTTAGGTAATTAATTGATTATGTACATTTCTAAAATTAAAACCGTTCCTTATTACATCAGCTGTCTGCCAGTGAAAGTCCCGTCAAAATCAGTCCAGCCGTTGCAGTGATTTGCGGGTACAAACAAACAGACAGAAAGACAGACAGCAGACAGATGGACGGACGCACGGACGTACAGACAGAGAAAAGTTCAAAAAAATACTATTTCGGCATAACCTTGCAAATATACATATTATGCATTTAGTAAAAAGTGGTTATTTTAATATTACATACAGACACTCCAATTTTATTTATTTGTATAGATAAGCCAAATAAATTTAATTTCAAATAAGTTTAATTAGTGCGCAGCAGAATTGCCACCAGAAACATGTTTTCAAAACGTTAAACTTACTTCACTATAATATGTTCCTAAGCTTGTCCTTAACACATCACCAAACTCAAAATCACTAAACAAGTCAAAGCTTTGTTCGTAAAGTTTTCTAAAATTCACGGTGATTTTGACGTCCCTTAGGTTTTGAAGTTTTGTATGGGTTTGTTCACACATATTACCATAATACCGAAGGTAAAACTTGTATCACCTTTTTCAAAAATATGACATCTGTGTTCGAGCGTAATCGGTTTCTGACTTTGATGCAAGAGGTCCTGGGTTCGATTCTGTGACGGGGACCTTGTTCCATGAGTTTTTTCAGTTTTTTTTTAATAAAATAACGTTACCTGTAATTGGACTTGTGCCCGATGTGGCGACGGACCTCCCTGATATCGCCGGCTAATTTTAAGCACACTCTGCCTACCCTACCAGAGATATGGACATGATGATATTTTTTTAGCCTTAAATTTTACATTGAATAGCGCTGATAACTAATTTAACGAATTGAAAACGATAACGAATTACATGATATGATGATCCAGTAATATTTATAATAAATGTACTTTCACAATGTAAGTACACAAATTGATCCAACCCCAAAGTAAGCAAATAATGTGCTTGTGTTAGTCAACGATACTAATTCATAGAAATACTTGTATAATAATAATAAATTATTTAATAAGCACCCAGATCTCGAAATACAAATATCAATATGACATCGATACGCGGTAAAATACATTGACACTCTTATAGTAAACCATTAGAAATATTTATTAATAACAAAATCACACACACAATAACACGTATACATACGCACTCACACATGCGCGAACGTGCACGCACGGACATACACAACCAATTATTTTAGTTTTATGTTTCTTTGGTATATGTGTACAAACTTAAAATAGAATAATATCATAAAATGTAATCTTCCTATTTGTCAATTCATTCCCACTGGATGACCATTTTTTTGTCTAATTACCTAATGTCTTAGTATCAGCTGTAATTTCAAAAAAGTTTTCTTTTCTTTGGTAAATATAAGTGAGACGGAAGCAAAGTTCCATTCAGGATATAAAATTTAATTGTCCGTGTCACTGCGAAAGGATAAAATAATGTCGCGATTTCTGTATGTATTTTTGTGTCGGAAATTTAATATTTTCATTATGATGTATTTTACGGGCTGCTCCAATACGAATTTCTGGTGTTATTTTGATTAAGTGCCTCGTTTAAAACCTGGGCATGTCAGGAATTTTTATTATAAGGCACGACATTTTCCGTCTATAATTTTTCAATGAAAATTGTTTTGTTAAAAAGTCGATTTCGATTTTGCTTAAAGTAGAGTTGGGCGATTGTGAGATAACTCTAATCATTCGATTATAAAGATATCTAGAGATGTCTCAATTACTAGCATTAATCGCTTCTGTGGTAGTCAGGTCATAACCAATACCAATATACTAGTAAATGTTGTTAAGTAATGTGGTGGATTACAAGCGGACCCTCTCACTTAAAATACAATGGTATATTGATACACTTGTGCCAATGTTTTGATACCTTTTTTACAAAAATATGGCTCAGTCACTCTTTCATAATTAACACTCCACCAAACCATCACTGAAGTCGGATAACGTTGCACTCTATCGACTTATTGGGAAGCTTCCTTAGAGCTTTGAGCATAAAAACGGTCATTTTGTTTATTAAAATCTTGCTCAATTGTAAAATATTTCTCATCCGTGAACAAAATTTTTCTGTGACCTCCCTCTGCGTATCTCGATATTTCTCTGTCACAAACGGAGGAAGTCTCATTGTACCTATTAATATTTCGGTACACAAACATTTCACTAATGTGTATTCTCCAGGACGATTTCGGCCACGGCGACTGCTTCAAACTCCTGACTTAAAAACGGCGCTCATGCGCACGTATGTGACTTACGTATCCAATTGTGGTAGTCAGAATTTGCGTAGAAAGTGGACACGTGAGCACACCATTCACATAATTATAGCTGACTGCCCCGGGTGGACGGGCTTTCTTTTGTCATCCAGTTTGGAGATCCGGTTTACTTCAAAATCAAATATTTTGGTTTTAATACTAGATCTCCATTCGGTCCGATGTTCAGTCAGTCTCTGCCATTCTACAGGATCTATGTTACAATTACCCACAGGTCGCTTCAACACATCTTTGAACCTGAGGAGTTGACCGCCCCGCTTTCGTTTACCCTGCTCAAGTTCGGAATAGAAGAATTGCACTAATAGCAAGTGTATGGAGAGTTTTAAAAATTGCATTTGGCTCCATACCTATTTTGTGTAATGCAATCACAGTGATTCGGTGCTCTATGTCACCCCACTCCGTTTTAATATCGCAAAATATTGTAGAATGTAATGGCGCCAAAATGAACACAATGAACAATCATATAAAAATGACAGATACCAAATTCATATTATGTAATATTTTTGAATTTTAATTGTAACAGTATGTATGGCCAGACTAAGTATACACAGTGCTACCTGTGCTGGAGTGATGTTTTTGCCGTTTCTATAGATAATGGTACGGAACCATTTGTGCGAGTGTCCGAGTTGCACTTGTACATCGCGCGGAGTCTCAGTAATAGAGTTCCGTTTGTACCCTTGAGGTACGGAACCCCAAAAATGATGTGTAATACCGACAAACCCTTTACGGGGGAAGTCAACTTTATTATCAATGCTTCTGGTGCCCTTTTACTCCGCCCTGTTTCTCGGTTAAGCAAAAATCATTTCAAAGTTTTAAGCCTGCGTTTCTTCATCAGCTTTTAATGGAGCATAGCGTTATATTTTACCTGACGCCGAGAAACTTTCTTACTTTGAAACTCTTAAATGTTATCAAATTGGTTTCAATTTATTAGCACGACTAACTTGTAAAATACAGAGTGTCTTTGACAGCGCGACATACCTTTTTAAACGAGCTTAATGTATAGCTTCTACTTTTTTATTTAGTTTTTTTTTCTACTTATACTCAAAAGATATTATGACCTACCGCCATGCTGCCTTGTCTGTTAGAGGTGGTATGGCTGTAGGTCTTAGACAGCTTTGTATCACCTATTTTTAACAACTGTAATAATCCTGTGACCTTACTATATTACAGTTACTAAATTATAATCACCTACAGGCGATGAAGTCGTCACATGCCGACGTCAATAAGTTAAATAAACGTACATTACTTTATAAAAATAATTTATATAAAAAACACATCGTCAAATAAACGAAAAACTTTTATAAATATTCAATGTTTTTCAATTCAAGGAAAGCATCCTGCTTTTAAGTTTTCAATTCATTTCGAAATAATAAAATATTTGCTTTTTTCTACATGTTTATATTTATCATTATACAATGAGAAACAAATTTCGTAAGACATGTTTTTGGTGTTAGTGATAAAAGGAGCGACGGCAGGAACCCATTAAATACTTATTATTATTTTTGTGTAGAATAGACCATCTACATCCCTGCCAGGCAACTCGTCTCGCACGTCAGGCAGCATGCTGTGTGCTGCTGCTGTCAGCAGCACAGCAAAATGTGTTCTGTTGCCCCTTTTTGATCACCTAGGTCTATTTTTTTTAAATATCTTCAATGTACAGAATTCACAATTTTTTTATGGAATAAGACAGCGAACAAGCTTGGCTTATAGACACCATAGATGTTGAAGGTGTGTCGCTGTCCTGTGTCCGGGATCCTAGGCCTGATATGTCACTCTACAGGCTACCCTACCCTCAGGAAAGGAACACGACAATGTCAATATGGCGGTAGGAATAGGTAGGGTGATGGATGTTTACCCGGGCGAGTTACTTCACAGTATTCTATCACCATTAGTCATGATGGAGTAATCCAGTTAACCTATGCTCGCAACTTACGAGTTACCTGGTAGGGAGGCAGACGGTATGCTCAACATAGGGGACCCGGACCATTACGGTGCATTATGTCAACATTAGCGTCCCAGTTTTTACTCAAATATATGCAGCAGCCAAACTATTACATTTATAATATGTAAGTTGGTTAATATGTATACACATATATATACACACGCCAACGTTGGTGTTAACAAATGCAAGGCAGGTGCACCTAATGGTCGTCTGCTGCCAAGTCTTCAACGGCCTCTTGCATCAATATTACTCTAACATATTTCTAACCAGACGGTATGACAAAAAACGATATAAATATAATCGTCACCAAAAAAGTCCAAAATTATAAAAAAAAACTATGTAAATTATGTAGGAAGTCTTGTTACGTTTTTTTCCGATCTCGTTGCTATCTTGTTCTGTAACCCGTAAAATGACTAATAACTGAACTCTTTAACCCAGATGGAAAACTTCGTCCAATACTAGATTATGTCGAATTTGAATGCCCTGATCTCCTTACTATGTTTTTATTTTCCATAGAGCACTCAGAAAAACTCATTGGTACATGGCGGAAGTACTGAAGCGTCAACCACTAAACCACTGAGGCTCTAGTATTGGAAAAAGTAAAATAAAGTAAAAAGAGTACATTCTTTTATTAATAAGCTAATTAATTATTAAAAAAAAGAAGAAACCAAGCCACAACGTCGGGAGCACGTGTGGGAAGCGTTGGGTTATGAAAATATATTCCGTTTGGTCTTATTGTGATTCCAGTGAACACTCGCGACATCTGGCGGGCGGTGCGCATTTTAAACAATTACTCAGCCGAGATTGTTTTAAAACGTGCCTACCCGCGTTTCTTTTCTGCGAATTAATGAGGGGATGAACATTGTCATGAATTAATCATAATGTCAGTTCAAACATATATTATATATCTCCTGATGGTGAGAGACAACCGTGGCCTATAGACACCATAGATGTTGTAGGTGCGCTGCTGGCCTGTGGTCGTGCCCATTCGGACCGGAACTTGACTATGTAATGTTGGCGACAGGAATCTACCTGGTTGAGTTAAGTTATATAATTTACTTGCGATCCCGGCGGACTTTGTCGAAAACTAGATTTCAGACCTACCCAATACGTACAACAATTTTCCTCCCGTTAACCAGAACGCAACACCGGGTCGAGGTTCGATCTCCCGGGAGATAGCCCCCAGTGTTGGCGTT
>DVZL01007613.1:0-10663 GCA_018236625.1 Lasaia peninsularis
GTGCGTTCTTCGGAGATCCCGAGGTCACCTGTCTCGCACCGAAGAAGGTCACCGTGTGGTTTTTAGTCAGTAGAAGTTTGACATAACCCACCGCTTCCCCCGAAAGTGGTGGGTATCCTAGGAGGATTTTCCACACGTTAAAAAAAAAGGTACACGAGTAGAATATTTACGAAGAAATGAACGTATGGTGTATTTTCTTTTTGCCGCTAAATCTTACTCGATGTTCTTGGGTTAGTATGCCACCGTTTTATCCTGCCATGACTGACTTTGACGATTACAAATTATTTACGTCCGACTTTACGAAATCAATGGCATTATCTCACACCGATGACAAAATTAAAAAAAAAACAAATGCATATCAAAACCGCCATGTTTGTTTTTATGTCACATATTTAAGAATACATTTATTAATATGACAGTCATAACATATCGATATTACGATAAATCCGCCTAGCATTTCAGGAGATATGTGGTATTAAAGGATAATACGAACATACGTACAAAGATAAGCGTAAAATACATAACACTTATTTGAGGCGGAACAAAATTTTTGGTTTGTACTAATTATATACATATATACCTACAAAGAAGGTTGGGTTATTTACATCACTAATAACTCAACAGCTAAATCGATTTTAAATATCTCTGATTAGTTGGATTTGTCTCCATATACAAGAACGAAATAACGATATAAGTACCTACTTATAAAAAACCAAATGACACGAAATGGGCAGTACGAAGTTCGCCAGGAAGGTTAGTGCTTATTTAAATGTTTGTCTGCATATAAATTACAACCTCATTTAGTTTAACTAACTGATTTTCTTGAAATACAGCTTATTGAATGGTAACAGATAGAAACAGTGTTACTTGCCATAACTCCCAACAAATTTACTACCAATGTAAGTTTCACTTCGTAACCGAAGTAGAAGACCTAGACCGCACTCCACGACTGTAGAGCCAGTAGATTGTAGAGCCAGTACATTTTGTTTGATGTATGAACAAAACAAGAATTTATACAAAATTTTAGAAACTCCTTGGCCTGTAAACTATGGCGAATATCTACTCGTCTGAATTACATAATAAAATCTTGTTTTTTATACTATAAGGTTTCTTGGGAGACATCGCTGACTTAGCAATATGGTTGCCTTTGTGTTTTATATAGTTTTAATTTTTATTAAATTTTGTAATATTATCTGTATTCGATGAACTATGATGAGTTACTTTAATCTGTAGATATAAAAGAAAGTTGTGTTAGTTATGCTGTTTACAACTCAAGAACGGATAAACCGATTTGAATAAAAATTGGTGGGGAGATAGCTGAGAACCAAGAGTCGGTCATAAGATACTATTTACACAGTTACTTTTCTCTACTTTTGAAAATAGAATTTTTAAAAGCTAGTATTATTAATATACATATTACAATATTTATAAATCGTATGTGATTTAAAGCTCATATAGAAGAAAACTTAAATTTATATTTGAGTACTGTGACTGACACAAAACTACGAGATCACAGGTTAGGTTAAAGTTTAAATTTTTACACACTAAATTCATTACTTTGCACACTAAAAATAAAAATACTTAGTATTACAAAGAACAATTTGAATTCCACAATACTTATTAAAGCAAAAACAACTTTGTTTATTACAATAATAATAACAGTGCAAATACAACGTAAACATTTTTAATAGCAAAATGTTAATAGTGCGTTGCAAACCAAATAGATTGTGAAGCTCCTTGTGCAAGAAATAATTAAATCTTTCTTTGGATGTTATGGATTTGGTGTCTATGACGTTTGACAGGTATTTTTTTTTTATTTTAAGCAATTGCTGATTGATGATGCATTCTCGTTTTGATACCAATCCGCCACGCACCAATGAGTTTTTAACTTACATTTTCTGAGTGCTCTTACGGTGAAGGAAAACATCGTAGCAAACCCGGGATTTGTGCTCGTTATGGAGACGGACTTACCACCTGTCACATAGTGGGATCTAATATCGTCGGTTAATCGTGGGTGAGTGGGTTACCCTCTTCCTACCATTTCGGGGATATGGGCGTGACGATATTTATTTATAACTCAAAGAAAGAAAACTAACGAGAGATCAGCGGTTCAGTTCCGCTCGTAAGATTAAAGTTTTTGTCTCCATATTTTGGTTCGCGTATCCAAACGTATTCCTAAAAGAGTGTTACTTGTGAAATTAAAATTAACATATGGAGAGTTTTGGGGGGATCGAGAAAAAAATAGGCGCAATTTTTTTTATGAAATAAGGAAGCGAACAAGCACGCGGCTCTCCTGGTGGTAAGAGACAGCCGTGACCTATAGACACGATAGTTGTTGTAGGTGCGTTCGCTATCCTATGGCCGGGGTGTTAGGCCTGGTGTGCAAGGTGGAGGTGTCTGTGGTTTTTTAACAATTATTGAATTTCGTTTCCACATTGAGTAAAACTATGTTGACATTTTGTACAATTCTGTTTAGTTAAAGTGCACAAGTGAAGTATTTATGATGAAAATAGTGTATCGCGTATAACCCCGATACCGCCAAATCTCATTGGATAAGTTTAGGTACGGATGTCACCGCTTTACCTAAGAATGAAGTATAGATTAAAAGAGAAGAGGCAGCATGACCAAAGGTTTTAGCCTGACGCTAGGGGACAAATTGAAAAAAAAAAGTAATATCTGCAGATTATACGTCTTTGCAGGAAAAATATAATAATAGACGCGGACATAATTCGGTCTTATAGAATTACACACATAATTCATAGTATAGAAGTAGGTATAATCGATGGCAAAGTAATATTTAAAGTTGTAAATAAAAATGATTATAATATACGCTTATGCGTTAGAGAATTGCAATATCGCAAGAAATAGGAAGTAGGTCTTTACCATCGTAAGCAACGTTTAAAACGTTGAATAATTAAAACATTGAATTTGAAAACCCGATCCAAAAAGTTAGAATTTCTTCAGGTAGTATAGAAAAAAGTATACACAAAATACACGTATATCGCCGAATTTGATGAATAAGGTCCCAGATTCACTTTCAGATAAATTGGAAAAACTCATACCTAGAAATTAGTTCTAGGTATGAGTTTTTCCAATTTATCAGAAAAATATGGATATGTGCCCGATATGGCGACGAACTTGACGTCTGTCAAATCGTGGGACCTATCGTCGGCTACTGGTAGTTGCATAAGTATGTATGTCTGCCTACCACTTCGGGGAATAAGCGTGTGACGATATTAATTTATTATATATTTTACACATAAAACAAGTGACAATCGTGGTTTGTCTTGATGCCACAATCTATCGAACACCATAAACACCATCAATGTCATTTATTTTGTTTTATTTCGAACAGTAACTACTATTAAACTTTATAATAAGGGAGACTATTTATAAATATATTATGTTTTAAAAACATCATATAATTAAAATCATATAATTAAAATGAAATCAAAATCATCATATCATTAAAAAAATATATAAACGATGTATATCTATACATATAATAAAATGTAGACTCTAGTATACACTCTGTATTCTGTAGATTGAAGATATTAAAAAAATAGGCCTAGGCAACTCAAAATAGGCTATTGCCCATTTTTAATTTTTCATCTGTCTGTATCTCGGCCGCTAAAACTACTGAACGATCGTGACCAAATTTGGCAACCGGGTAGCCTACAGGCTACTTTCTATCCCGCTTTTTTAAGGGGATTCCGTGGGAAAGGAGGAAAAATCCAAAATCTAATATGGCTACAATTCCAGGACGCGCATTTAGATTTAATTATTATTTTTTGTTGAATAGAGCATACTTTACAGGTAATGGTATAATTTTTCAATTGATAATATCTCTCACTTTAAAAGGTCGAACAAGCATCACAAGTTGATTTTTTTTGGATAGAACATAGTTTACAGCATGTTTTTGCTGTAGAACTACTAACTTTAGCACGTGGTTTTGTACGCGACATGACATGTTGTGTAGCAATAACGTAATCGTTACGGGATTATAGCCCACGCAGACGCAGTTACGGGCAACATTTAGCAAATAAAATTATAGATTAATAAGAATTCACATATAAGGTGTCTTCGTATGTTAAGAATAGTTTGTCTGATGTTATTACCGGGGTTTTTACTGCAATAAACTATCGGTCAATCTGGTGACCTTGGCTATTGAGTTTAAACTTAGATCGCATCCTCAAAAACACAGTACCGAAATAAAAAAAACAAACCTGTATTAAAACTAGGGGCTGGATTCAAACATGGCGAATCCTCAGTCGGCGCCTTGTGTACGGGCATGGAATACGAATTCGCGTACTTCTCCCACAC
Source organism: Lasaia peninsularis (assembly GCA_018236625.1). Taxonomy (NCBI): domain Eukaryota; kingdom Metazoa; phylum Arthropoda; class Insecta; order Lepidoptera; family Riodinidae; genus Lasaia; species Lasaia peninsularis. Next base: position 4,324 of record DVZL01007613.1, read on the forward strand.
AAACTGCTCGGGCAGCATATACTCCGTGGGGTATCTTTCATACATTTCTTGTGACGTCATCTCCCACCCAAGCACTGGCATCTTCCATACACGACTGTCACAATTCACAAACTTTATCAGCTACCGAAATGATATCATGATAAGTATAATCAACAGGTGATCACACATCCAGAGCGTTATGAGACGACCTATCTCTTCGACGGCTAAACACCAACTGATAAATAATGGCCGTAATGACCATAATGGCCACAAATCTTGCTGATTCGATAGCGATGGGTCAACAAATGCACGATCGGCGTTTTACGTCTGATTCACGTTTATCGCCATTGCAACGGATGTGGAATCGAACGTGGACTCATTCAGCAGCTGACGGATAGTTTTAACCATAATTGTAAACTGACAGCCGGATGACTAATTGTCTCTTTTGTTCCTTTGTCAGTAGGCTCGCCATATGTAAGTTTGTTTACGGGATATACAAAAGGGAAAACGAGATAGCGCGCGATCGAATGGGGGGTTTATGTATTTAGAGGATTATCTTAGTAGATTTGTTTTTAACTTCCAAGGAGGTTCTCATTCGTCTGTTTGTTTCTATATCTGTTAGCGGATTATTACTTCATTTGCGTTTTGTTGTTCGAAGGTCTATAGAGGTCGTCACATGTAAATTTTATGGCGATTGTTTTAGAACCTTTTAAAATATAAACAAAAATAAATAAAGTTATTTTGCAAAGATGTTGAATCCTTTTTGCATTTGAATTAATTTATGTTAGGAAAGTCAACCAGTGCCAGTAGAAATGACTACTGTATTGTTATTACAGTATTACTGTTACTTCGCAATTTTATTACCGATGTCTTAGGTTAAGTGTGAAATATATTTTCTATCTTTTATCATCTCTATCGCCTCTGTGGTGTAACGGTATAGGTCACGCCTGTTAAGACCGTTAGCCACGCAGGGTCCCGGGTTCAATTCCCAGGTCCGGCAAATTTTTTAAATGTTTTAAAATTTTTCTGAGTAAGCATTACATAGCCCGGAATTGGAATGTGCCCAAAGTGGCGATAGGCTTGCCACCTATCACATCAGGGCCCTAGTACCTTGGCTAATCGTGGGTATTATAGTATATCTACTGGACTTACGAGTCGTGGATATATTAGCACACCTCTGCCTACCGTGATAATAGGCGTGAAGGTACTTCTTCTTTTGTTATAGAAAAAGTCATAAACTGATGTTATGGCGGTAGAAATAAGTAAGACGGTGGTACCAACCTAGCGAGCTGCATTATAGGGACGGTGTTTTCGTTATCGCGTTTATCGCAGGGATACTAAGAGTTATTTGGTCATTTATCCTTATTCCTTGTACATCCTTAGTAAAAGAGATGAAAGAAATGAATTAAATATATTTTTTAAGGTAGCATATCACAACTTGCTCCCCCAGATTTCTTAACTTCCTGTCCAACATTGATATGTTTTTCTTTTTTTTTTCAATCTCTCTCTTTTTTAATAACTCGAATATGTCATTCAGTTCACTTAACTGAGGCCATTAAGTAAAATAGAAGATTACTTATTCCAATCAAAAAATGTACCAATTGGTGATATTTTTTCGTGGAATATGCTTTCCACAGAGGTTCGTAGTAGTAATTCTATGCAATTTTTAAACTGAGTTTGAAATGAAATGAAATTAGTTAAGTTTGTAGTGTTTATTTTATGTGCTATTCACTAATTTCTTTATTTAGTTTTGTTATTATTTGTTACTGGGTTAGATATAAGAAATCTCTGTAGGAGATAGGCTCGCCTTTTGTGCATGTGCACAGGCACAGCTTCGCACTGTTAGTTCGTAGTTGACAGTAGCGCCGCTTAAAGGGTCCAATTATATTTTTAAATCAACCAGGAAACTATCGAGAAATCCACATAAAATTTCAACACAATTGGTTCAGCCGTTTAGAAGTTATGTGAAATACCTATTTTCCCGTAGGAATGAAACATTTTGTCGCAAAAAAGTAGGCTATGTTCATCTGGGATAATGTCTATTTCTAATGGTAAAATAATTTTTCAAATTGATTCAGTAGTAGTAGCAGCACTGTCCAATGCAAACAAACAAACAATCAAATCTTTCCTCATTATAATATTTTAGTACAGATATATGTTTATGTACATTGTAAACAGTATTATAAAAATAATAAATCCATTATATACAATACTTGTTGAAACAAATAAGAAAATATTAAACTGTTGTCATGATATTAGTACATTAGCTTTTTTTACAAACCTCTGCACTTTTTATACGCTACACTAACAAAAGTATACGTATGTATTTTTATTAAGTAAATAAATTAAAAAAAAAGATTTCCGCCTCGTGGGGGAAGTTTGGTGACCCTAACCGTAATGTAGGCGTAATAATATCTGCATATTGAGTTTTGTGAATTTTTGTTCGCTGGAAATGTTCTTCTGATATACTTGATAACTTATCAAAGTGCACATAAACATGTATGCACCCTTTATCTGTACTAATATAATGAGAGTTTTTTGTTTATAATATGATCACCCTGTTGAAAACTCCGAACCGAAGTATTAAGTTTCATTGCGGATCTTCATAGATCGTTCTGAATCGTAAAATGTCCAAATAAAAAATTGTAGTGTAATCAGTTTTTAGGGTTCCGTACAAAAGGGGTAAAAAAGCCCTATTACTAAGACTTCGGTGTCCATCTGTCAAAACTAACGCGGGTAATGCAGATGATGATCAGTTTTGTTTTTTCCGTATTGGTGGCAGCGTTGTTTGTGTGTTTGTGTGTGTGTGTATATGTGTGTGTGTGTGTGTGTTTGTGTGTGTGAAAATGTGTGTCTAACTCAAACATTATCTAATACTATTAAACAACCAATTATTAATTATATTTATTTATACCGGCGATTTAAGAAACGGCTCTAATGATTTGGCTGAAATTTGGTACCCGGTGGTTTTATAGTGTAAAAGATCTAGGTCTTATGAAATTGCGATTCACGACATCTATACAACACTGCCGGTAGCACTTGGTATGTCAGATAACAGTAAAGCTTGGTACAGGCTCTTAAACAGAATAACTGATGGGAAATTTTTCCTTGTTCGAGCTAGTTACGTTAGTAATATTATGACCGATGTTCGTAAAATTATAGAAACATAAACGAGCATTTACGATTCCTTGTGTAATTTTATGGGTTACGTACAGGAAGAAAAGAAAGCTGGGAAAATATGTAGGAATGATACTTGGCACTCGATTTACTCTGCCTAAAACGCATGGGACCTGGCGTGAAGATATGTATACTCATAGTCCCAGCGCATTGAAATATCTGCAATTACATTTAGCTATATCTTGACATTAACATAGAACGGATTGACCCCGACGATAACCTACGCTACACTTAGACTTTTTGCATAATTAAATAATAATAACAATATAATTTTTAGAACCAAAAATGTACTGTAGTTAGTTCACGGTAAGAAAAAAGTGACGCTAACAACCGAACATCGGCGCCGACCAAAAAATTCTAATTTCTGCGATTTGATTGGTGGACCATGATTTCAAATTGATGACGTCATTAACATAAACCACAAATAAAATGGAAATTTTAGCGTTAGCGTACGCGCCAACGTGGCGGTATGAATAGATGACGCCAAACACGCCAAAACCACTGAACAGATTTTGATGAAAATTGGCAACGTTGTTATATATACCAGAATAAATCATTAACTATAGAAATACTAACTTTTGTACGTGGTTTTCTATGACATCGTATAGGTATAATGTAATTAGCATTGGATGTTTGGAGTGGAGTTGGAGTTTTGGGCGACAGCTAGTTAAAAATAAATTACAACTTGTATCTATTTCACTAAATTTAATTTAATATTAATTTAGTTTTAATTATAATTTGTAAATTATATAAATAAATGAGATATATTATTATGATAATAAAAACTCATTCACCAGCAAACAAATCTCACATTTATTTTACTAAATTAAACTTAATTACAATTTAGCTTTAATTATAATTTGCAAATGTAAATTATTTAAAAATGAATTAATATTTATTTGTATAAAATATTTGCGCACCATAAATGAAATTTTAGTAATTACAAGTAATTTAGAACACTTATAACTGCAAAAACTTGACTTCAATTTGGTCAACATGTTAATAAGGCATATTTTTTAAATTTTAATTCATATCTCAGAAAGTACCTACTGAATCAGTAGCCATAAAGTTAATATGTAACCTCTGAAGTAAGACCTATCATTTGTAGATATAATATAAATAAATCCAGGATACCATTATCACATCTTGACATGGCGACCATGTGACCAAACAATCAAAAAACAAAAAAAGTATAATAGAAATCCATTCACGCGTCTTCAAAAAATCGGTGAACATACACAAAAAGATTCCTTGAAGAAAGAACCTCCTCCTTTTTTACGTCGGTTAAAAAGCCAACAAATAAAAAAGAAAACTTTCCAAGTAACAACTAAATTATTTTGGTAATAATTTAATCAAGTGTGTAAATACATTTGTTATGTCAATAAATATAATTATTATCGTCGGGTTAAATTTTCCACTGTACAAATCCGTTTCGCCCACTTTATCTCCACGAAGCTGGTAACACAATTAGTATTATTTGCCCAATTAACAATTATTGTTCAATATTTATTAATCATTATCGTTTGTGTCTTGCTATCGTTTATAGATAGTGAAGAAAGTAATCTTAATGTCATCAGATAATATACTTATATGGCTACAAATAAATAGTAACGTCCGGGTCAATAAGACCTTATCGCACGCTTAGAATTAAAGTGACCGAATTCAAAAAATGCAATTTGTGATAAACAAGCAAAAAGGTTTTCAAAAATTATATTATTTAATACGTCTTATTATATCTCTTTCGTGTTTCAAAAAGGATTGGTTGTAACCAAATTTGTGTAACCAATGTAAGTTTATATTTATAGTGAAATGGTAAAATCGAGTATTCCATAAATTTTGAGTTAAGTCAATTTTAATTCTAAGCTTGAGATATGCCTCCACACCTGGCAGCTCTTAATACGAGAATCCCTTTGCTTTAGCCTTATATCAGATGATATCGGGGTCAGCTACCTAATGTAGGGGATTTGATCAAGGGCTCCAGTTTGCACATACAGCGACTGTTATTTGACCTCTGCAACCCTGAAGGGAAACTAAGCCTGATCCTAGATTAGGTCGAATTCACAAACATGAATCCGTGTTGATCCGGGCTCCGTTGCAGAATAGGCTAATTACCTACCACTCAGTCTTGCAACGACTTGCCCGGATTGGTACCACCGTCTTACCTATTCCTTTCACCTAGCGTCAAAGCTCGCCATTGTCGTGTTCTGGTTTGAGGGTAGGGTAGCCAGTAAACTTACTCACGCAGGAGGCTTACCATCCCATCCTCAGGTTGGTAACCCACGATTTCCACCTTTGATGTCTATAGGCGATCTGTATTTCTTACCATCAGTAAAACCGTCTGCTTGTTTGCCTTCCAAAACAATGTTTCCGGGTGTCCTCACGATGTTTTCCTTCAACGTAAGGGCACACAGCAAACTGTACTTAATATAGATAAGAGAGTTGGTACATGGCGCGGTTTTAACCTGAATCACTGTAATGGAAGTTTAAAGCGCAAATCACTAGATTACTGAAGCTCACCAACAAAAAAAATACAACTCGCATTACTAATAGCTAAAGTAAAAAAAGTGGAAATCTAAATAAATACAAAGAGGTCACGGATCAGAGACGTTTATCGTACGAACAGATAAAAACAAAAAATTAGTCAGAATTTTGTTTAGTCATAATAATGTTACGTTAAGAAAGGAGATATCAATTGATAAATACAATGACAACTTATTAAAATTACAGAGCGAAATATTTTTTTCGCTCTCTAATTATAATTTTTTTTTAGGATAAGAGAGCCAACAGGCACACGGGTCTCCTGATGGTAAGAGAAAACCGTGGTTCGTGGCCTATAGACACCATAGATGTTGTAGGTGCGCCGTTACCTTTTCCTCCCGACTGGAACACGGCAATGTCATTATGGCGGCAGGAATTCATAATTCGGTGGATCCCTACCAGGACGAGCAGCTGAACAGCACTCTACCACCAGTGGTCATGTTGAAAGTGACCCAGTCAACCCATGCTCATGAAAAAAAAAATATCCGCGATCTAAATATGTACAGCGACATCTATTGTTCGGTCTAGCCGTTAGTCGTATGGGAGCCCATATATTCACTTTATTCTATATATATTTTTTTTTATGATATTGGAAGGCAAACAAGCAGACGGATTTCCTGATGGTAAGAAATACACGTCGCCTATA
>DVZL01007614.1:0-10663 GCA_018236625.1 Lasaia peninsularis
AGCTAATTATTGTCCTATCTCAATTTACATAAAACCTTAACTTATTGTGTATAAATTAAGGTTTTATGTAAATTGAGATTGAACTTTTCTAGCAAGTATCTATCTATTAATGAAAACCGTACTAAAATCATGAACAAACAGACGTGAGGTCCCAGGAAAACTCTGCTTTATGATAATGTGTAATTACGTTCTACTTAAATTGAAAGTAAAAATTTAAAGAAAAAGGTTAATTATATTATTTTGAATAAAAGCTTCTAAATAAAAAAAGTTTTAAATTTTATTTATCTTATTTTAAATTAAGATATAGCGCTGAACTGACGTTTTCTTAATGAGATACAGCTTTCGTGACAAAAATACAGAAACATAGACAGACAGTTTAGTTTTAGTAATATAATGATCCCTTTTTTTTACCCTTTGAGTAACCCTAAAACTGCGTCAGATATAGTAGATCCCATGTGGTTTTTTTTTACTTTACGTCACTAATATTCCTACTATATTAGATGTAATATAAAAGTGAAAGCTGATCAATAAATAAGTGTAATAGAACATTTAAATACTTTTTAATGAGATAAAATTAGACAACTCGTTCACTTTCTACAAAAATATTTTTTACCACACCTGCTTGTACGTTAAACTACATATTTAAAAAATAAATGAAATTAAAAAGATAATTATTTATATGTGTGTTTAAAAAGTTGTTACAAAAAAGTATTTAATCATACCAATATATTATACCATAGTGGTGTGCAAATATTTCAACAAAGTAGAATAATTTTAATATTCTTACTACTTAATTATTATTATCTCGGAGCACATAGGAGCTCTATTTAAGCCGAGAGTAGGTACCTAGTTCCTTTGAGTTCCCCCTTTTTTGGTATGTGGTAAATATACCTATCTACTAATTAGCTAAAAACTACGTATCTACTAATTGGCCCTAATACATATAAATGTATTACACTGGGAAAAATATTAAACAATCGCATTTGTGTTTAAAAATGACCGACTTTCTGCTGAAGTTTGTTAATGTATTATATTGTGAAAGAAACAAACAAATCATATTTTCAACCAATAATCGCTAGGTACCAACGATGTTAAAAATGTATGGTTAAAATTTAATAGAATAAGTAGGTACCTAGTTCAAGCATGGACGTAATAATCAGTTTAAGTTCATAAAAAATACCAACACAGCTGCTGTAGGCAGACGAAATAATAAATCAAATTTTAGGCAAATGACACTGGAAATCTATTGATCTATGTCGTTGTAAAACTCTAAACTTCCTTAAATTATACAACATTGAAGGTGACAACATTCTTCAACTTGAACTTTTATTTTCATTGATATTTTTATGAATGAGCACGGAATTATTATTGTCTTACTAGTAAGTAATGACCATGAACCTAAATAGAATTAAGTATTTTAAACCTAGCTTATCACTGAAATTCTCATGACCGATGAATTATTCAAATCCACACTTCAAATCGTATTTATAAACTAGAAACGTTTATTCTTTGGACTGTGACTGATGTGGTTGCTACAACAAAAGAATCGATAGGTAGAGCCTTGCGACTTGCGATGAGCTTTCACGTGCTTTACATACCACTTACTAGATGGCGTAACAGCCTGTGAACTTTTGACGTGAACTTGAATAAAAAGTTTACAACTTTTACCAAAATACCTAAAATACTTGTACATAGTTTCTAAATAAAACTCTTACTTAACAAATGTGCAGTGTTGTGACATTTTAGTAGTGTTTATATGATTTTACAGTGATTATTAAATTAGCAATTTGATGACGAATGAAATAAATTCCAGAAATGTAATGGATTGAGAAAATCGTTTAACAAAAGTAAGTTTCAACAGATGAAATTCCTAGTTTTATATGTATTTTATATTATGTTTAAGAAAATATTAATCTGTGATAATTACAAATACTAATAATCTTATATATTATACTACTTTCTATAATTTAAAACTAAATTTACAACTTGGTTATGTTTCATATAATTTAAAGTACCTACTTACCTACCTAAGTATAAAAAATTATCAGCAGATTAATCTTTTTAATTTTTAACCAAAGTAAGGGATCGCATACATTGTGAATAGGTTCAGTATTATATTACTAAATGTGATTATTGAATATATTTCGATTTCTAATTCTCTTTTAATTAAAAACATAATTTTTAAATTAAGTATTTGTATCATCAAGTGCCAAATTAATTATACATATTTCTATTCAAGCATCGCTAAAGTTTTTTAACTTAAGCATTGCAATTGCTTCTTATGTGAGAATTAGAAGCATACCTACATGTAAGATTTTGTTAAAAAAATATGTGTGTTGTCTTGTTCTCTATTCTAATATCACAGTAAGGAAGTTTTACTATGCAAGATTAATTTTTCCCTTTGTTGTTCTGGGTCCACTGTAGAATGGACCATATGCCTCGCTACCACCCAGCTCGTAAGAGGTGAGCATAGGTTAACTGGGTCAATTCCAACATGACCACTGGAGATAGATGGTAGAAAGTCATTGCTTTACCTATAGGGGCCACCATAATGACATTATCATGTTTTTGTCTAGATGGTAAAATAGACTTCCACATACAGTCTAAGAGCCTGACCAGACAGTGACGCACCTACGACATCTATGGAGTCTGTAGGCCATTGTTTGTTTTTTACCATCTAACAACCCGTGTGCTTGTTTACTGTCTTCTCTAATAAAAAAAAAACTAACAAATTAGTAATTACAATATCTTAATCCAAAGAATCAAACTCTTCTGCTTGGTTATAATTTAAAATATCTGTTCAAACCATGGATCTAATTAGCCTCTAATAATAATAATAAACAAATTTTAACCTTGTCTAATTTAATTTTAATGTATAAAAAAATAAGTCATCTATGCATATAAAGAGTGTAGCCTGTAGAATAAATTATCTACATTAGAAATTTTTAAAAATAAAAATAGGTCTTAGTAACTAAAATCAGACAGCTCAACATTTTGTGCATTTTATTCTGTGAGTATTTATGCTGTAACTACTAAACTGATGATGATAGTAATTGGATAGGAAGCGCTCTTATGTTCCGAGGAAGTTTATGGGCTACTTTTTATCTTATTTATTCCAGGGATTTCTGCAGGTGAGGGATAAAGTTAAAACGTAAACATGGCTATAATTTATTGATGCATAGTCATAGATTGTTGTTTATTAAACATATATTAAAGACTATTTGTTAATTTTTGCAAGTCAAAAATTTCTGTTACAAAATACATTATAAATGATCGAACTAACGTCATGCAAAACCCGGAGTGTATGACATTCACACCTATTGGCTGAAGGTGAAAAACAAGTAATGTTAGGCTTTCTTTTTTTGTGGCCAAGAAATGTGTATTACTTTTCTGCTAATTAACATTGTTCAGCACAATCCATCAAGTTTCTTATTTTACCAGAATAGCAGAATTTTTTTTATTAACAGGCCAATTCTTGAATGAAAAATAAAGTAATAATTTAAGTAGTGTAAGTAATAATTGCGACTTACATAGGTGTTATGTTACAGTTCTTGTAACAAACACTTTAGGTAGGATGGACCCTTATATAAAAAGGTGGAAAAGTGTGTTTGTGTTAAGAACTGCTTCAAAATGAAAAAATATTTTTGTGTTCAATAGTCCACTTATTACATAAGCCTATAAAATATATATATTATCACCATAGATGAGTAGCAGGTGTGAAAAATATTATAATTTTTTTTTGAGTGCTATTCTTGCATTTGCTGCATCAACTGTGAAAATTAGTATGATCAAATTATTATCCTTTGGAAAGGTTCTAAAAAAAGTCCACAAATACTGCACATGTATAGCTTTTCAGGTAGACTCAATCAAGCTTTTTATGGAAATGAAATTAGTTTTAAAATAATACAGTTTTTTTTTCAATAAAAATAATATTCAATATATTATATTTATAATATCATTCTTTTGTTTTTGTGATCATAGTGTGGTGTTATTATAATAGTTTTTTAATTAACACTGGTGAAATCACAGGGCAAATTTATTGAGTTATTGTTTAATCCTTTTATATTAATAAATAAATTTTGTCACATCCATATCCCTGAAGGGGAAGGCAGTCTAAAATTGCCAATGATATTATATCCCATGATATAACAGGTGGCAAATCTGTCACCATAAAGGGATGCATTACATTAATTCACTGGAATTAATATCATGCATCAAAAACAGACACACCAACAAAAGAACCACAAAGGCAACAATTCTTCTCTTCATTAATTTAAAAAATTATCACTTAATTTTAATACAAATAAAAAAAATGTATTTTCAAAGATTTCTGATTTTTATTATTTAAATACAAATGAAATGAACATGTTACACAAAAAAAATTAAGATCCAAATGATAATGTCATTTCTTTGATTTCTTTTTCTCTTTATGACTTTTCTTTGATTTTTTATGCTTCTTTTTATGTTTTTGTTTTCTTTTTGTATCTGATGAAGATGAACTGCTTGTAGATGATGATGTGGAACTGGATCTGGAAATATAAATGTTAATAGTAATTGCTAGGTGAAAATATATAATATGATATACTTAGAGCAAGTTTTTTGATATTTTAATAATATAACTTTTCATTATTCTGATGTAATGTTGCATAATGTGGTATACAATAAACTTATGCTCCTGTATGAATTTATTTATTCTAATGGGCTTATCATCTCAATCTGAGGTTGGCAAAATGCTTTTAATATTTCATCTGGTGTATCTATAGACAGCACTATATCAGAGTGGTACTGATGCCTTAATGTTAAGGACAAGGTGGTAAAGGCATTATACAAGTGATATATTTATTCAATAAGTAAATCTACTCTCAGATAATTGATACAATCAGGTGTTACTTTGCAGAAATCCATAGTTTTAATTCAATTTAATCAATTAATCAAAATCCAAATTAATCAATTTGCCAATTCGGCAAAAATAATTGTGATTATTGTAGAGTGTTTAAACAGAAAAGACCGCACGCAGCACAAGAAAGGTGCCCATCTGAAGTCAAAGACCTCAAAAAACACCCAATCAACGCACAACAATATCCACAACACTATGTATGTTTCTCTTTCACAACCAAATTATCATCAGGAGAATTAGACCGCACTTCACTTGTGCTTGACGTTTTTGAAGTGCGGTCTAACTCTGATGATCTGCTTAACCGGTTTTAAATCTACTTTCAATTAAAACTTAGATTAAGATAACTAAATTATGGTTAAAGACAAACCTATCTCGCTTTCTCTTTTTACTCTTCTTTTTCTCTTTGGCTTTCTTCAGTTTTTCCTGGAGTTTTTGACGAAGTTCAGCTTCTCTTAAAGTTTGTAGAGGAGTGGCATAGTCCTCTTCACTGTCACTACTGGTACTACTCACATCTAACACTATTTCTTTATTTGGGTCAACCTAAAAATAATTATTATATTATTATATAAAGTTTATTCTACTTATTCTTATATTGCCCACAAAATAAAAAAAAATAAGAAAAGGACACAAGATAATAAGTAATCTTATTTCGTACAATTAATAGAATCTTGTGAAATTATATACATTTTGAATTCCACTAACAAAAATAAATAATTATGTGTGTCTAAAAGGTGTTATTAAAGTTTACCACTTCAAAAGTGAATAGTTAGTCCACAAAGTAAGCAATCGGTAAAAACATTGAAAATTACCTTTATAAAGTTTCTACATTGAAATGTTAGATGGCCAGCATATCCACACTTTTTACACGCCGCTCGTGAACTATCTTTGCCTATTTTATTTACTAAATCCGTGTAATTAGACATAATTACGTGTTTCTGTGAGAAATTGCTAGAAAAGTTGAATAACAATAAATGTTTTGTATAATAGTTTTGTTTGCGTCCCACATCACACGCTTGTTTGTCACTGTCAGTTGTCAAAGTAAAAGATAAACGTCACTCCTTCCTCTTTTGTAAGATGTAAATATCTATTTGAAACAGTATTTTCGCCCATTGTTTTCGTATTCTAAAGCCTGATTTTCTTTTTCTGTACATATCCAACACACAGAGCGAATTATTTTTTAAAATAAGTAGTCAAACACTGAGAAGTACGCCAGTATAATTCCAGATAGGTACTGAGCATGTCGATTGGGTATAGAAATGGTGTGTGTAATGACGGTAAAAACTGAAAAAATAATAATATCAAGCTATTTCAATGTCTAAAAACATTTTTGTTTGTAGAAATGAAGTACCCAATCGGATATAAATAGAAATGTAACAATGGCAGAGTTCCTACCGCTGTGCGATGTGCTGTTCAACGTCATATCTCTTGCTGGCTACTTCTGCGACGTGGTCTTCGACCTTGTGATGGGCTATGCTCTGCTGGAACGGGGTTATAAATGCACATTCGCGGCCACCATATCTATAGTCATCACATCACTTCTAATATCACAAGTAAGTAATAAAAGCTATATTTTTTTGTGATTTAATGTGATATCATAATTAAAATAAATAAGTATTATACTCATTTAAAATAGGAATTGCTTATATTTTATTGAATTTTCTAATTTATGCAGGTTTTATCTCTCCGTTGGTATCTCCACGTGTGGTGGGCCGGGGAGGGTCGTAAGGGCAGGCCGCCCTGGCTGCCTGTGGTCCTACACTGTCTCCAAATGGGGGTGCTCTGGCGGTACGCGCGTCTTCTAGTTCCAGTCGAATTAAGAAGGGTTAAACATCAAGTTCGTGATTTATGTGAGTATTTTTATATTAATTTACGTACACATTCAATTATTACTCGTATTGAAATAAATGTTAACACAGCTATAAAATATATGATAACTAAATAAGTGTCAACATTAATTAAAGATATTTAAATATATAAAAGGTCAAATCCTTCCCTGAAAAAAGGAGAATAAACATATTTTGGCTATTTCTAGAATTTTCATTATCTGTACAACTCGCTTTCGATCGTGTCAAACTAAATTGGCATGAAACTTGACACGCGGGTATTATAAACTCGAGGAAACTAAAAAGAAACTAAAGATTTTATTTGTTTTTTTTGTTACTGGAAGGCAAACAAGCAGACTTATTTCCTGATGGCAGGAAATACACGTTGCCTATAGACACCAAAAATGGAAATGGTGCGTTGCCAACCTGAGGCTGGGATGGTAAGCGTCTTGCGTGAGAAAGTTTACCGGCTACCCTACCCTCCAAACCAGAACGCGACAATGGTGAGCACTGACGCTATTGTGGCGGGAATAGGTAAGGCGGTGGTACCAATCCTCGCGAGTCGTTGCAAAACTCTACCACCTAGCTCACCTAAAGCAAACTCTAACGAGCTAATCTCAGGAGCTACTGGTCCGAACTGAAAAAATATTCTTGTGTTGAATAATCCATCTATCGAGGAAGGCTATAGGCTATATAACATCACACTATGACTAATAGGAGGGGAGCAGCGATGGAATATGTTGCAAAAAACGGTGGAAATATGACCGGTCGTGTAATTTTTACCATAGATATTCATAGCTATTTTCTACATAGCTAGTCTGATATAGAAACGAGATAAGACGAAGAAGAGTTTCACCATCAATCCGTTCGGATAATCGCACGGAATCCGCGGTCAACTATCAGTCTTTAAGGACTCGTCCGTTTCTAGATGAAATATATTTTCCAGGTATGCTGAGACTAGTCCATGCTTTTTGTGAAGCGGCTCCTATGCTGTTACTTCAGTTGCACATCCTCCTGAAGGATACTGAACTGGAGGCTACCAACGAGCTAGGATTAACATCGGAACCTAGCGTCGATGAGCCTTCGGGTACGATTTTTTTACATTGTAAGGTTTATACCATGGAATTCAGGAGGAGGAGTTCTTACATCCAATATTCAACATTTATGTCATTCTCATAGAGCTGGCAATTTCACTCATACGGCCGTCTTGTTTTGACTATCAACTCCACAAAACTGACAGAAAGAGAGGATGACCCTAAGTAGGCCAGTCTAGAGATTGTTGTAAGAAGTGTAATCTCCAGAAAGATATACACACTACGAAATAATTGGGTACCGGATCTAATGAAATATGAAAATATAGGCTAAAATCGCAAGAATATATCGTACTTCAAATTTTATTGTGATTAGTAGTCATTTCTATAGTCATTACAGTTATATTTTTTACCTAAATAAAAAAATACTAAAATGGTTTCAAAGTGTACAAGTGACTTTTTTGCGGCGAGTCGTCGCAAAAGTATACCACCTAAACGCGATCACGGTGTTGATGCCAATTAGACAGATAATCTACAAGGTTATCATATTAAAGACTAGAAGGCATATTTTGTTATATAAGACGTTGGTCGAGGATTGACCAACCGCAAGGCTAGGATTTGATTGCCGACGGAGGCAGCAATTTGTGTGATAATGTCATTTCTTTGATTTCTTTTTTATTTCCATTTCTTTCCTACCCCTTGCGGGGTAGGCGACAGTATCTACCAAGTATCACGAACATGCTGGTTTAGGATACTCTTGGCACCACCTTCGGATAACACACGAACGAATTGGTCATGAAATATCAACCCAGGTCACCCCGGGTTCCTAAAGTTATCCACATTCGCATTGTATATTAAAATTATTATTAAAACTTACACACAATTCTGATATAATAATCTTAAGAATAACCCAGATAGAGTTTTCTATTATTTAATTCAAACAAGCACAAAAATATATACAAAGGTGAAATTAATGCTACATTTCATTATCTCTCGTAGATAATATAACTTAATTTGAATTATCAAACAAAGAATTATAAAATGCTCTCGTTTTATAGCGAACAAAGCGTTCGCGGAGCTGAATGTGATATCGGCGTCGTTGTCGTTGTTCTCCGTGTGTTGGGCGCTCGCGAGCTTCAGCAAGAACGTTCGTCTGCAGAACGTTCACCGGCTGGTGCTCACGTGGCTCGGGGTTATATTCCAGGTTTGTGACTTCATACTAATATTATAAACGCGAAAGTTTGTAAGTATGGATGGATGTATGTATGGATGTTTGCTACTCTTTCACGGAAACCTACTGGACGAATTTGGATGAAACTTTACATTAAGATAGCTTATGCACGAGAAGAACACATACCCTCTTTTTAATCGACATTAAAATAAGGATATATTTTTACGCAATAAGTATTACAAATCGGAAAAAAAATCTGCTTTTTGAAAGTTATTTATTTATTAAATCTTTTTTGTACATCATATACAAATATGTTATACAAAAAGCGAGCTTAATGCGTATAGCATTCTCTATCAGCTATAGATACACAATAAGAACAAAATACAAGAAGTTACAGAAAAAACTAAAAATATATCTAATTACAACTATACCTAAAAAAATTTTAAAAGCGAGCGAAAAACTAGTTCTTCTATAATTTGTTTCTTATACTTACATAAAAAACCACATTTGTATGGATACAAAAACTTAGCTTGATCGCTTCTGTAGTAGAGCGTAGTCTGTGTTTGACTTGGACGCACAAGGTCCCGGGTTTGATCCCTGGATAGGGCGACTTGTTCTATGCGTTTTTTAGCTTATCTGAAAACATAACGTTGCCTGGTAAGGCGACGGGCTTGCCAACTTTCTCATCCAGGATCTAATATATCCGCTAATCGTAACATATGTCTCCGCCTACCGCTTTGGGGTTATGGGCGTAACGATATTTATTTATTTTCAACTTCACAGCTAGAGTGTTTAAAATTTTGTTGTGTCAGTTTGAAAGTTTTGATTTTTTTTATTTATTTAAGCACCATTTATGAGATGTTTTTTACTAATACGAGAATGAAAAGATTGCAATTTTGCCACATTTAGTATCTTCATTACATAGTACATATAAAAAAGCCGCTTTCTTTGTCCCTACATCCCTATGTATGCTTAAATATTTAAAACAACGCAACGGTTTTCTTAAAAAGATAGAGTAATTCAAAAGGATGGTTTTTATGTACATATCATATATAGTATACCCATGCGAAGCCGGGGCGGATCGCTAGTTAGATAATATCTTAAAACTAAATTACTAAGAATGTGTAGTACCTTGGCTAATCGTGAGTGTTCTAGTATATCTACTGGACTCACGAGTCGTGGATATATTAGAACACCTCTGCCTACTCCTTCGGGAATAATAGGCGTGAAGGTACTAAGAATATGACATGTTACAGTTTCTGTGGCGGCTGGGAACAGTATCAGCGAGGATATGTGCTCTCACCGTGTACGCTCTAGTCTATGAATACTGGGTCTTCTTAGTTATAGGTAAGTTTATTTTATTGGTATTTCCGATTAGGGGCGGGTTTACCAGCAGCAGCTGAAGCCTGGGGCGGTGGATTTGGAGGGGCGGCAAGCTACTCAAAATGTCTTTGTCTTAAACTACTTCTTTTTAATTTATTTACAGAGTAAACATACCATTTTTTGTCAGTTTAGCATTTAAAAAACCACAAAGGTTTGTAAAAAATGTTAATGTACTAATTTTTACAAAGAAATATACTAATCTATACAAATAAATAAAAATATGTATGTTTACAATGTACTTATACCAAAATAGTATTTTTTAGAATGTTTGTCTGTCATTATTTATTTCGCCTCTGTGGTGTAACGGTACAGGTGTCGCCTGTTAAGACCGTTAGCCACGTGGGGTCCCGGGTTCAAT
>DVZL01007615.1:0-10662 GCA_018236625.1 Lasaia peninsularis
TAAGTTGAGTATAAATTACTTTGTTCTGTAATCATATTAAAGACATCATCATCAAAGAAGTAATGAAAATATTCTAGTGGTGTTTTGATGGTATCTAAAGGAAACTGTATATCGTTTATTTCAACGTTATGTTCAAATTTCTTATTAATCCAATGGAATTTCAATTGCTTTTTTCGTATGGGTGCAAGGCGCAAGACGGTGATGGTGAGGCTGCTACTATTAATGGCGATGACACTGGCGTTTCAGGAACTATTCGGCTAAATCTAGGCTTTTTATTTCGATTAACATTTACAATGGCTGTTGGTGAAGGATGATGTACTACCGATTGAAGAGAATCTTGAGCTGAAGAATCCATAGAAATATTTTCAGAAGCTGGTTGCAATGATACTGAAGGGCAGAAAGTAGTAATTTGGGGAACGGTGAGGTTACTTTCGTCGTCAGAAAGTATATGAAGATTTTCAAGAGATGATGGAAGCGAAGGAGCAGGTGAAGATTCAGTACTGTCACGTTTTTGAAAAACATAATTCTCAGCTTCACTACTTGAATCCGAGCTTTCTTCATCATTTGATGATTGACTGTGTTTTGGCACCAATGTGAGAATTTTGCTTGCTCTTGAAAGCATATGAACCTACAACCAATATAAAATTAGCTAAACATGCAAAGGAATATGAGCAGTTAAATAGCTTGGCAGTGTCCACATACAGATCAAGATGATTCTGTAAAATTTTTTAGTAAAGCTGGCAGTGTGAATCACGAGATACATATAAAATATTTACAAAATTGTTAGCTTCTTGGCAATGTGCACGAGGAGATACATTCAAGAAAAATGTCAAATGAAATATTAATATGACAATTAAAGATTATCCAAAGTGATTATTTTAGTGCTATATACATATAATTTTAATTAATAATTTCATGCTTTTATTTATTTAATATGTAAAAACAATAATATTTTCATAAATTTTCTTACCTTCTTGCGTGGCGACATGTCGGAACTTGAACTAAAGTGAAGTTTGACAGCTCATCAGTTCGACGAACACAAAAAACTAATGTTGCGTTCAAAAACTAAGAAATGATATAAACATTCATAAAAAAATATCAAGTTTTCGATAAAAAATAATAGCAGTAGATTTTTTAAATTCTAATGTATCTTTACAGATACACCAACAAGAAAAGGGTTAAGATAAGACTGTTGAAGTCGTTGGTGCCAAAATCAAAGTTTCCGAAGTCAGAATTCCTTTTTTATTTTTAAAATTTAAGTGTTCTATGAATTGAAGTAACAGCCGGTAGGACAATTTCAAGCTTTCAAATATTAACTTTTAATAAGTTCCGTATTTATTGCTTTATTAATGTTTGATTAAATTTTGTTATTTTCACAATTATACATGAAAAATATATAAATTTACTAAGATATTTTAATATCTTAGTAAGTTTAATGGTACAGCTGATTAATTTCGTTAAAGAGAGACAGATTGAGTATTTGAACTGGACGTTTTTCTTGCGGAGAGATGTGGTTCTTGGTTGTTAATTTACTTTATTAAGAGCTGGCATTACAAACTCAAATTGTGGGAAGATGATATTTAGCAATTTACGTAAGACGTATATTTTAACCAGACGGGTTTCTAACGGCGGCAGCCTAATTGTACTGGCACACGCACACACCCGGTACAGTTTGACCTTCTCGTAGAACTGATCCAGGACGGCATTCATTGTTTTGTCTAGTTCGGGATCCGCCAGCTCCTCAGCTACCGCCAACATGGCAGTATAAACAGCGTCAACTTGAGTCAACAAGTTGTGTGATCTTTTGCACTTGTGAAAGGAATGCCTTCTCCCTTAGAAACCGTGGATCGACATTGTCCCATGCAAGAGGGTCTTGAACTGTTGTGTAAATATCTCCGATGATTACAAAGTCGTCTTGGATAATAAAAAAAAAGAATAAAATTATAAAAGATACACCGCAACATACACACACTAAACACGCTCTGGATTGACTTCCCAAATCCCCCAGGCAGCCAACCACTCCTCTTTCACACAGTACGAAAAAGTAACACCCAATCATTCACGAGAAGTCGGCGAACTTCCATCTTAGTCGCAGGTTTATACTCCAATTCACGGGTTACTCTAATTCAAGCTGTATTTGCACTGTCGGCGGCTGTAAGGCTGCGTCGTTTGCGTACCGCAACCCTTAACCCCGTTACAGTTGTACTTTACGCTTGTACCTACTTGTACTGCTTGTAGTTTACGCTTAGGAAGATTGAATTATATTGCTGAATGTATATTGTGATTAATTCACAGTTTAAACTTTGCTGCTGCAATGTTTAGAATTGCATCATGCACAATCAAGGGTTACTTGCTATAAGGGTAAGGGTAAATTGTAGGTTTTATGAATGTTTATATCATTTCTCGAAGATAGCGATGTACTAATCTTGTCCTTAACCCGGCGTCAGCACAGTCAAAATATGTAACAAAGATAGTAGGGTTGGGTCAAGGAGACCCGTACAAAAAATAGCTATGATTTCAATATTTATAAAAAAATAAGTACCATTTTGCAATCATTAGATACAACGACTATTATATAAGAAATTTTTAATAAATAAAAAGAACCTGACACGAAACTATCTTTTCAATAACAATTTTAAAAAAGTATAGAAAAATATTAACAAAATCGACAACCTCTGTCTTAAACTAATAAAATTATAAAAAACTATTTTTTATAACCATGTTATTTATACATCATACATAAGAATGAGATCTTTAGTAGAACTAAAAATAATATACTATATCAGTCTTAAAAGTCAATCGTGTAATCTTTTTCATCTGCGCAATCTTTACACTATAACATTGCATACTCACTGCAGATGTATTTATTACAGCCTCGACACGTATTCTTAGATTTTCTGTCTTTCTTGGCAGGACAGTCTTGACATCTCTTTCTTACATTAGGTATCTTAGCAGGTGCCTCCTCATCAGGTTCTCCTAAAAAATTTCTTATCTTTTTGCGTATCATCCATGGCAATTAAATAACATTTCTAAGATTCTATAAATGCTCACGAACAAGTGCAATGCCTAAGCTCTTTAGGAACTTACGATGCTTTGTCGTCATGTTGTTATTCTTTATATATAAATATGTGCATTTATTCCAGACATAATATTTAGTAAACCATGAAAAATAGTCAAAGGCCATTTTTTTGAATTACGGCTCACGTATGAAGAACAAAGCTCATCAGCAACATCAACTCCACCTTTTGTCACATTATAAAATATATTTGACTCAGATTTTTGTTTGTCGCCTGTAGATATATCAATGCATATCTGCATCATGATTCAAGCTCAACATAAGTAAAACCACTTCGTTTTTTCGGCATGTGTGTCACGATCGTGATATCTTTCTGAAAACCAAAAGTCGACGAGTTTATTTCTTTACCCCTAGTTTTTGTAAATTCTTTCTTATTATATCTGTTCTGTTCGATTCTTATTTATTTATTTATGTATTTAATTCTTTGTTGTGCACAGAACAACAAAACATTCACTTAAAGATATTACAGTACAAAGGGCGAGCTTATCTCCTGCGAAAGAGATTTATGCCAGCTGACCCGTAAATAAGAAACATAAAAAACACAGAAAAACGTAAACTTGGTGTACAATCAAGTCTTCAACCAAATTAAACCATTAAACATAAAACTAATACATGCACAAATATCATATATAATAAAATATATACCTACATACACAAATATGGTAAAAATATAATATATATATCCCTTAAATGCATGATTTTATGCATGATTTTATTTTTAGACCGAGAAAAAATATATTTTGGAGCCATGAATATGCTGATTTAGTGAAAAATAATAAAAAAAATAGTTTTTTTTTTTATTTTCACAACTATTTTTATTAAAAACCATTTGTTGCAGAACTACAACACTATGCACTCACTAGACAATAACTACATATGAAAATTTTTAAAACAATTTTTGGTTGTGGTAAGACAAAGAGCTACTCCACACTTCTCACACCTATTTTGCGTGTATCCCTTGCATCCAGGCATTTTGCATCTGCTGCGAACACAATTACCAGACCAGTGACCAACATTATCAGTCCTTATGTCCTTAGGAGGAATATGTTGAGCTGGTCCTCTCCTTTTTTTTGCTTGTATTTCCATTTCAACACTGTTGTTGGTACTTGGCCTTCCTCTTTTGTTGCAGAGTTCAAATGAGTTATTTACTTTGGCTAATACCTCAGCTAGTTCCAGTCTATAGTTACATAGGTTTAGAACTGATGAATTGGCTTCAGTTGTTTTTAAATTTTTATACACAAGCCAAGAATTTATTACCGTCATGTCCAATAAGTGGTAAAAGATACGGAGATTTTTTTCGGACCACTTTCGGCTTCTCATTGCAATTCGGTACCTCCCAATAAAGCTATCCATTAGGTCCACTCCGCCCATATGGGCATTATATTCGTTTATTATATGTGGGCATGAAATTTTAATTCTAGTCTTATTTGCCTTGTCAAATCTTTCTACTTGGCCCACAGGTTCAGCTCCAACATATGAAGATAGAAAAGTTACAACTTTATTGTCCTTCCAAGTAACTGCTGTCAAATCAATACCGTCAAATTCAGTCATCTGCTCTTCATAAGTTCCACGAGGAACAGATTTCTTCATCATTGTTTTTTTGTCCGGCAGTTTGCAGTTCACTAGCCTGTTAGATTGCACAGTACCTAGGCTATAGATTCCTTGTTTGGCAAGATAGATAACTAAAGGTACAGAGGTATAAAAATTACCAAAATAAATTATATGATTTATATGCCTTGGGACACCTCTAGCAAGCCGGACTACAACATTTCCCACTGGCCCAAAATCTGGTTCATCTGGAAGCCGTTCATTCTCTTGGCCAGTATATATTTCAAATTTATGAGCATAACCTTTCACGCTGCACATCACATATAATTTAAACCCCCACTTATGGGGCTTATTAGGTAAATACTGCTTCATGAAGTGTGCCAATTTTGTGGCACACATCTGTTCATCAATTGAGAGTTTTTGTTCCATAGGAACTAAAGCAAATTTCTCATTTAGATGGCTAATTATAGGCCTTATCTTATGGAGCCTATCATGTTGTGGGTGTTCCTTGGGTAAATGTTTCTCGTTATTGTTGAAATGTAGAAATCTACGAATAGTCTCAAATCGGTTGACAGTCATTATGTCCTTGATTGGTTGAAAACCTACAGTATTTGACCAGTATAGCCGTACATTGGGATATTTTATAACAGACATGTATATCAGTATCGCCATAAACTTTCTTAGCTCAGTTTCAGATAAATTTAATGGTTTAGTCACATTTTTTGAACGGAATACAAATTAGACTCTTCCACAATCCTTTGAACTATTTCTGATGTAATAAAATGTGAAAAAATACTATAGGGAGTACCAGTAGTAGCCTCATCCTTCAGTTCAGGTGGGTATGTAGTGTCTCCATGAAAAGCTGTCTAGTCAGAATTCAAAACAATTTTTTTTACCTTCCATACGAGTCCTCTCATAGTTGCTCGGCGACTAGCTTGACTTGTTGAGGGGAATGGAACCTGTGGCACTTGATCATTTGCTGTAGCTTCATTTATCAATGGCGGGTCTCCTGCCATGAATGGATCATTATCGGGGTCATAATTTTCCTCTTCTAATGGACTCTCAAGATCGTGAAGCAAATCGTCTCCATTTTCATAAAAATTCTCATTACCTTCTGTATCCGAGTCCTCAAGATCATCTTCCGAAATCTCTCCATCATTTATTAGAGCTAAATACTCTTCTATTTGCTTTTGATTCAAGTATGGCATCTAAAAACCAATAAAAGTGATAGTTATTAACTAAACAGGGACATTTTCTAGTAAATGCATATTGTTGCAGATTTACAACAACAAAATAAACAAAATTTCCGAACACACCAAAAGTTTTTTTTATAACTTATAAATTGTACTGAAAAGAAGATGAATTATTACGTAAAATAACTAATTTTGTTTGAACGTACCTTCGAAAACCAAATAATTACACTGCAAAGCAAATACACAATTTTCATCCGCTCCAAAATTACGATCGGCTTTGATTTATCAAAATCAATTTAAATTTGACAGTCGTGAAGAAAAAAAGTGTGTTGCCACTCGATTAAATATATCACCATGATAGTAATAATCCTGCAACAGCATGCATTGAACTCATACTAATAATTTTATGGTCGTTTGAATGGTATGTTGCAGTTTTACTACTTTATGCATTTAAGGGATATGTATGTAAATGCAAAAAAAAAACAGAATTAATGATAAACATCATTAATCGATGACGATTAAACAATAAAATTTAAAAATATCAAGCTTTCCCCTCTTCCCCGCGACCCCCGCACGATTGCCCCGTCTAGACGTCTTCGTCGGACGACTATAAGGTTTTAAGACTATGCTTGTACTATGAACAAAATTAAGAAATTTAAAATTAGGTCATTGTTAAAATGAAGGTTCCTTCCATCAAGCTGAAGTGCTTAGGATCAGTCGGATAGTTGTTTATAAAAAAAAAATACAATTTTTTATGCTTAATAAAGATATCTTTTTGACCTTTTAGCCACTCGGCCAACGAGGTTGGCCGAGTGACTAGCGTACACGCCTAACCGCATCGACTAACCACGAGGCTCGGGTTCGATTCCCGACGGGGACAGGCATTTGTGTGATGAACATAGATGTTTGTATTTCCGGGTCTGGGTGTTTACTAAATTTATCCTGGTATCTATTTAAGTATTTCTATGTATTAGTATCTTTGTCATTTAATTTGCTTATTTTGGGGTTAGATCAACTTGTGTAATTTATCCAGTAATATTTATTATTATTTTATTATCTTTAATAGACGAAGAAGTACTTTATTTCAATAGCTAATTGATGTTAGGATATTTATACTTATGTTGTTCTTTCAGTTATCTTACTTGTCAGACTGGGGCGCAAGTCGCTTAGTGTGTGAGATATGTGTGGCGCACTTGAGAGACGCAAGCAATTTCCAAGAGCAAATTCGAAAAGCTGACGAACGTTTTAGTAATTATTGGGAGAGTAAAATAGGTATGTTTTTTTTTTCATATATTTTCTCTGGTAATTACTACAACCAAAAGAGGCTAAACATTGTTTCATTTGTAGATTTTTTTTTTAACTTAAAATGCGGATGTAAGATGTAGTAATTTAGGTAGTGTTTATTTAACTTACTGAATAAAATGATAAAAAAAATATATTTTATTTACTTTTATTTTATAAACAATGGTAAGCAACTTTGGATAACATTTTAATGTTATTTTCGTACTTCGGTTTTTAGAATGTAATATGTGAGGCATAAGTTTTCGACAAATTTTTAGAACACGTTCTGTGAGAGAAGGTTTCGGGCAATTAGTAAAATTTATATAAGTCTAGATTTTGTGTTTGCCATCTGGGGCGGCTCTGGCTCGTGTAGGCCGCCCCTGTTCGCCATAATATCGCCGTATAGGTGGCCAAACTAATTTCGTCTAACGACCACTTTGAATATCAGTTATTTTCACCCTTATAAGTCCAAAAAATAAAATATTCGTTTCACCTCGAGTTTAATTAAACCTATATTCTAAACTTCCGTTAGCTTCCCGCCCCGGCTTCGCACGAATATACTATACATGTTATATACATGAAAACCTGCCTCTTGAATATATCTATCTATTTAAGAAAACCGCATTATAATCCCTTGCGTAGTTTTAAAGATTTAAGCATAAATAGGGACAAATTTGTTTTATACTATGGAAGTGACGAGACTTTTCTTACCATAGAGAGCAATAATAATGTAACTTTACAATGTTAAGTGGTTTTTATAATATATTAACAACTTTGAGCAATAATAATTTAACTCTACAATATTTTTGTAAGTATATTATTTCATTGTTACCTTACCTACCTAGGTGCGGGTAATAAGGTCTACAAAGGAAGATTTGAAATAAAATAAAAATGATGTGTCCGAAGCTACAAACTCTAATATTATTAAACGTAAAGATTTACTTCTATAAAATAATAAAAGAACGGTCCTATTGCCGAAAACAAACATAAAATTAAACATTCCTTAAAACCTTGTCAGTAGGCTAGAGCTTAGTAGAGCAGGATAATAAGACCTAATATTTTAACACACATTAATAATTGAAACAGACTTTAATGTTTGGTAAATGAGAACGTTGTTTTTATTGGATGGTTTTGTTTATCGATTTCACTCATTTTAACATTGCAGAGGTCCAAAGCCCAAGGACTGAAGTGTGCAGTCCTGACTTAGACTACTTGCAAGAGCGAAAGAGACTAAAGCACAAAAGTTTATCAAGAGTGAAAAAGAAAGAAGAAGATTGTGACTCTGATGCTCCCCTAGCGTTACTGAAAAAAGCGCAAAATAAAAATGAATCAAGTCTCAAAGACGCCGAAGATAAGATTAAAATTCCAAATTCAGGTGTGTATAAACATGTCTTATTGTGTTAGTTTAATTATTTAAGTAGTTATATAATAAAAGTAAAGTAATATTAGTTATTCCTTATTACATCAACTATTTAATAGACAAAAATTAAAAAATATATATGCATGATATTATTTAAAAAATAGCCTATTTCAATATTAAAAATAGTCACTCTAATTACATTCACGCTATTAATCTATCCTTTTAAGAAGTGTATAGTTTGTGATTAGTCGGTATACATTTATAAAAGACGCTAAGAAAAAAGAGAAAACCTTAGAGAATTTTGTTTTGTTTCAAGCATATTCGATTATCAAATTAGTATAATTTATGTGTTACAGATACACTTTTGGACGCAAAACATAAACAAGTATCGGAACGAAAACGTCTTATGTTAACCTGTGGAACTGTTTTAAAAGAAACTACAGCCTGCCCTTTCAGACACCATAAAAGTTGGTTCCGGTGCTTTTTCTGTTCGGAAGACTTTATGAAAATAAGCCTGCTTAGGCATCACACGTTACAAGCTCATGTAGATGTAGACGCAGAATTAAAAAAAACACCACGATACCCACGCTCTCTTCAAATTGACATTTCGAATTTGGAATGTCGCCATTGTGGCTTAAAATTAACAAACATTGCTACACTTAAAACTCATTTTGCCGATATTCACAATAAAGTCATTTATAATGAATGTATAGCTGATTACAAAATTGATTCTAGTCCATATTCTTGTCATATTTGCAATCAGCAATTCCATGTATTTAGAACTTTAACTACCCATTTGAATGAACATTACGCCAATTGTATATGCGATGTTTGTGGAAAATCATTCCTTAATTCAAAAAGATTAAAAGTGCACAAACGTACACATGAAAATGGTAATTTTCCTTGCTCTGAATGTGGAAAAATTTTAAAAACGAAAACGTCAAAAGCAAATCATATGGAAAGCGCGCATTCAAAACGTCAAATCAAATGTCAAATTTGTTTTGAACCTATGAAACATTATAATGACAGAATCAAACATATGTCAGAAGTCCATAACATAACTCATAAATTTCAATGTTTTATCTGTGGTAGGGAGTACAATATAAAGCATTATTTGGCTACACATATAAGACAAACTCATGGCCACAAAAACAAAAAATGTCAAGAGTGTGGAATGGCTTTCATTACCAATCACGGCTTAAAAAAACACATGTTAAAACATACGGGAGAAAGACCTTTTAAATGTAGCATTTGTTCCAAGTCATACGCTAGGAGTTATACTTTGAAAGAGCATATGCGTGCGCATGACAATGACAAAAGTACAGAATCAAATATTTAAAAGAGAACTGGAAGAGCCATTTAGCGAAGTTATTTTTTTTATACATAACTCAAATTGAGTTGAGTACAGTGATCAAATCTGAGCTAAGGCAAAATATCATTACTAATAAACTCGTGCTTCTTCAAGGAGACCTTGAAGAAGCACGAGTTTATTTGCATCTGAATTAGGCAGCAAATTACAGTCTTTAACCGTTTGAATAAAGAATAGAAGAGAATAGCACACTTGTTTTTTTCTTTTCTTGTTATTTGAAGAAAATGTACTATTTTTTATTATTTCTAAACCAGCTCCTTATGTAAGACCCAATGAATAATTTGTGATTTAATTTAGTCTTCTTAGACCAGTGGTAGGCAAACTTTTTAATTGAAGAGCACAAAGCTTAAAAAATGTAGAGAAGTACCGGAATTATAGAAGGAAAATACATTTTGTGTTAAAGCTTTTAATTATAATATTACGAAGACATTACAGTATTACACACTTGTATATATAATGCTGTTCATTACACTTAATTTAACCGCTGTCGATTTCGTCCACATCATGAACTTCATGGAGCCGTTTCTTTGTTGTCGTTGGTACAGCACGTAGTTGTATGCAATGTTTTTTTGTGACAAGTGTTGCTGCTAATTTAAAAAAAAAATTCGTCTTATATTAGTGCTAGTCTTAGCAGTATTCACTTTGTGTATGACAAATGCGTTGATGCTAGATGAACACGGGGGTCAGGGATTCCACAAAAAACGTCACCAATATATCAACAGAACCGTTTAATATAATTCTCAAACGTAAAGCAAAATGGTGTCCATGGTAGATAGTGGGCCTTTACTTATATGCATTTGGTGAAAGTTCATTAAGACGTGATGTAAAAATGCAC
>DVZL01007616.1:0-10662 GCA_018236625.1 Lasaia peninsularis
GTCAGAAAGTGATGATGATTTTGATATATTTTTTTTAGCTTATTAACTACTATTTTGCAAGTGTTATATATTTTTTTCAGTTATATAATTACTTGAAGTATTTAAAAAAATAATAAAAAAAATACATGCATATTCCTCATTGTACTTGTAAACCATATAGGAAACCACCGAAATATTCGTATAAAATTTCAACCCAATCGGTTAAGCCATTCATAAGTTATATGAAATATATAGGGAAGATAAGTCTTATTACCCGTTCTCTCACGGCCCGTGTGCCGTAGCAATGAAGCTAACAGTAGTAGGTATATGTTCATCACGGACAATGTCGGCTCCTAATGGGAAAAGAATTTTTCAAATCGGTCCAGTTGCAGTAGTTTCGGAGCCTATTTAATACAAACAAACAATCAAGTCTTTCCCCTTTATATAGAAAAATAAACAAACATCGCCATACCCATATAGGGTCAGACAGAGTTACGACAAACCTACGACATGCACTAACAATTAGACGACGATATTAGATTTTACGATGTGACAGATCCGTCGCCATGTCGGGTACAAACGCAATCCCAGGTAACGTTATGTTTATCAGATAAACCGAAAATAATCATATAACAAGTTGCCCTACCCGTGAATAGAACCCGGGACCTCCTAGGTCAAGTTGGGCACCGGCTACGCTCAACCAAAAAAGCAATATGTCATGAAAATGAAATGTTTTAATAAATGTATGTGTTTCTGTTAATATTTTATGAACAATAGACTATAAGTGTTACTTATGGCTTATGTTTAATAGCCGGACGTTAACCTTTTTTGGATAGCTATTATCGAATGAAACTAATTGTATGTACGAATGACTAAGGGGGTGACGGAAAAGAATAACTTCAAGACATACAATGCAGGTCTTTGTATTTGAACTGTACTATATTAATATAAAAACATTATATTAATATATTAAAAAAACTTTGTTGGATAGAATAAATTACTTTAACTTTTTTACTTTTTAATCGTTTTATATTTAAGTTTTTGCGAAAAGGAAAATACAATACAAACTTTCGCATATATAAAATAATTATAACTTTATTTTAACCCATTTCTAAAACAGGGGTAATGAGTTTCACGCAATTGTAACACGCGAGATGTTTTAGAACCCCACTTTTTGCCAGTTTTTATGACATGAAAATTACGTGAGTCATTTCTTAAAATTGTTCCTCATGTAGAAATACAAAAGGTAAATAGTTATGGCTTGTTTCTGCGGATAAGTTTAAAAATTATTAGAACATTTATTTTAATGAAATGTGTTTAATTTTTTATTAATTTAACTATAAATAAAAAAAATGTCTATTAATATTATTCAAAGACTAAGAATATGATTACAAGTCACCTATACATTGTTTTTATATCATACCTGCCATTTATGTTTTCATATAAATTACAATAGTTTGATAAAATATTTGAAGTCAGTATGTTTCGATTTACTTCGTTTAATCGATTTTAATAAAATTTGGCATAAAAATACTAATTAGACATAAACTTATGCCAAGTTTTAAACCGATAAAAAAACTAAAACGTGAGTAAAACCACAGGTAACGTATACTTACATTTTATCTTATTAAACGTTAGTAAATGATATTAAACAAATGAATTATGTGTGAAACTTTAGTTTAACTTGAAGGTTTTAGAGAATGTTTCCATGTATATTTATAACCGATGTTGATTGAACGAAATTAAAAATGTATGGCTGTTTACAATCAGATACACAATCAAGCAATCCGACACATGTCGAGTCTGAATAAAATATTTCTCGTAGTTATACATTTATATGTATATTTAATTTTTAAATGCCCATTTGTATTATGTTGGCCTAAGACAAACTTCAAAAAGCTTTTTACAATATGAACTAATTCAAACCATAAAAACACTTAATAGAGCAAACTATTCCACATGAATAATTTATATTTTGTAATATTTGTTGATTGGGTCCCTGTTATATTGTAATGGTAAAATAAATATACCTATTAGCAATTGATTTAGCTCCAATGATATAATGACAGTGGCATCTTCTATTACGAAAGGTGGGGTAGCCGGTAGACCTGCACATCGGGACTGGCAACTTGGCCACAGAACAGCGTCACACCTACAAATGCATCGTATCTATATACCACGGTTGTCCATTATCATCGTGAGATCCATATGCTATTATATTATATAAAAAATAATAATTGGTTTCTACGTTTTTACCTAACTTTTTTATAAGTTAAAGCAAGAAAACAAAAAATAAAACTTGTTATAAAAAGTGGAAACATCGCTGAATATTTTTTACGTTTTTAAGTCAAACTACCTATAGGTACATATGAAATATCAGAACACTTAATAGTCACACCGTTGTTTTCAATAAAATTATTGTATAAGACTAAAAAACCACACTGTATAATATTCCTCAAGATTCTGAGTTGTAACAAACTTTTTACAAGTGAAATACCAGGACACTATAAACTTGTTTCTTATTAGAAGACTAGATAAACACGTGCCGGCTTTTTAGCACTACATAAAAACGAAGCCGAACGTTACTTCGTCTCGAGCGTCGCGGTTTGACTACGGGACTCGGGAGGTTATTCGGTATTCACGACGCTACGGCAAATCGATCTTATTGTACAATCGCTGCCAAATTTCAGTTACTTATTTTATTTTTCTTATTATATTACCGTCTTATTCAGTAATTTAATCCAATAACTTATCTTCACAAAAACCAAATGCTTAGCATAAATATTTTTTTTCCGTTTATTGGTAAAAAAGAATTAACAAATGCTATAAATTTAAGCACTACAAAAAACCATGTCGGCTTAACAACCGAGTGCTCATAAAGGTTTGAATCATTTACACTAACGTAAATAATAAATAAATGCAAAAAGAAT
Organism: Lasaia peninsularis; assembly: GCA_018236625.1. Lineage (NCBI taxonomy): Eukaryota > Metazoa > Arthropoda > Insecta > Lepidoptera > Riodinidae > Lasaia > Lasaia peninsularis. The sequence goes on from DVZL01007616.1 coordinate 2,910, forward strand.
AAGAAAAACACAATCGTAAAAAAAGTGATAGTAAAATACTCAGTATAACATTAATTGGTACACAATATACTACTGAGATGTCAGTGCATTATCTGTTAATGTCCCAGTTACACACAAAAATTAACACATTATTATTATTATTATTATATTATAACTTAATGATAGAATCAATAATAGATCATGGACTGGACATGGAAGGATTTGGATGAAACCTGACAATAATATAGCTTATACATGAAAATAACACGTAGGCTACTTTTTCATTTTCAACCGGCTACATCAAAAAGAGGGTATGTTTTAACGCAAGATTAAGTGTTATAAGTGAAAAAAAATTACACTTTGATGATTCAAATTTAATCAAATTTATTCAACCATATTACCAAATGAACATTCATTCGGTGTTCCCGTACGTCACAAGTATATGAAGTCAAAAGCTAAGTTGAAATCAAGTTGCGACAATTTCAAACTTCAGCTAGATCCCTCTCAGGTCGGTAAATCTAAACCTAAATTGTATTTCAAGTTTCAAATTGTCTTCTATTAATTCCAAGATGTGTAACTCCAAATGTGCACATTTTCTATTGACTTAAATAGTTTTTAGTAGTGGTGTTTGCCCGTAGTTCCGTCCGCGTGGACTATAAAACCACATGTAGAAGTTAGTGTTTCTATAGCTTTTATGTAATTAAGATGCAATTATTTCATTTAAATCCGTTCAGTAGTTTTGGAATTATTTAGTAATGAAAATCCATCCTAACACCCCGACTTTCATATTTATAATCAAGCTAGGTGCGCCCGCAATTTCGTCCTCGTTTTATTTAATTACTTTATGTTATACATTTCTAAACTAAAATTTTAAAATAAAAGTTGCCGTTCTACCAGTGAAAGTTTCGTCAAAATCGGTCCAACTGTTCCAGAGATTAGAGGGTACAAACAGACAGACAAAAATTCTAAAAATTGTTATTTTGTTATTTTTATCTTGTAAAAATTCACATGCATTTAGTAAAAAGCGGTTATTTTAAGATTACATACAGACACTCCAATTTTATTTATTTGTATAGATAATCCGACGATAGAGTTCCAAAGAAATATAAATCGGAACGCTTACTGTTTATTAATATAAATTAAAAATTGTACAGACGTAATTGTATGATGTAATATGCAGTAAAGTGATTGAAAATAAATAAAGTAAATGTCCCGAAAATGATAAACTTCACCTTTCAGTTGATGCGCTCGAAGATAAAAATTTTTAGAGCTTTTATTTCGACTATCGGTTGTTTCGTTGACAAACTAACGGCTACAAAAAAAAACATGGCGGCTATAAACGGTTCCCAAAAGTCGATGAACAAAATTGAATTGTGTTTTTATGTTTTTTCATGAGAAGGTAAATGATTTTATCTTTTCCTATTTTGGAGCTTTGCACAAATATTTGACATTGTCTCAAAAACAAGCACACGTCGCTGTACTATTGGTATTATGCTGTCACAATTTTTCAGAAAGATAAAATTTGTATTCGATTTCAAAGGTATCTTGAAAATCTCTGTTATCTGGTCACTTTGAACTTTTAATCTTTTCCTTTTTGGGGCTTTGCACAAAAAGTTGACATCGTCACAAAAAAAGTACACGCTGCTATACTAAAACTGTAATGCTGTTAGGATTTTGCAAAAATATACAGTTTTGTATTCAATTTGAGTGGTGTTTTTGCCATTCGGTATGCTAAAGTACAGAATACCTTTTCAATTGTTACAGTTGATGAAAACTTTTGATTAGTCTCGATACTGGAGCTCTCTCTCGTAATATAAATTTCATTGAGCCACGTTCTCGTTTTACTCGCAGAAGTAATGTCAATGTGTACTGCTTGTGACCGGTGGAGTTTGACGAGCTTGGCATTCGGCAAATTAAAATTGTTTCGACGATTATACTTCTAGACGGCGAATTCATCTTTTATTATTTTCATTTCGATTCGTATTCAAACCATTACATGGCTGAATCTGTATCACTACTTTATATTTATATATTAATATTAAAATACGAAAGTCTGTTACGCTTTCACGCCTGTACCACTAAATCGATTTTTATAAAATTTTTGATGTGATTTGATGAAATTTAGTACAGAAATAGAGTAGACCTTTAGGAAGGACATAGGCCGACTACATTAAAATAGGGTATGTCTTTAGGCAATAAGTATTATAAGGCAGAAAATGCCTGCCCTTTGAAAGTTGTTTGTGTCATTAAAATAATTCACGCGGGCGAAGCCGCGGTCAGTAATATGATAACAAGACTGTTGAAATTTACACAACATATACTAAAAATAGAATAGAATAAGTCATCAAAAGTTTTTATACAAAAACATGATATTTTTGCTTGATATTCGAAATAACAAATAAATTTATCCAGCTAGGTTGAAATATTCACAAAATATATTTATTTGAGTCTCGGTGGCCTAGAGTTACGCGCTTCGGACTTTTTGTTTCAGTAGTCCAGGTTCGAACTCCGCCACACTCCATGAAGGAAAACATCGTAAGGAAACCCTGCCCTTTACATCATTGGATCTAATATTGTCGGTTAATCGTGGATGAATATGTACCTCTGCTTACCCTTTCAGGGATATAGGCGTGAACGATATTTATTTTTATAATATTTGAAACTACAAATGGCTTATATTTGTTAGAAACATGACCAATATCACCAGCCCCTGTGCCTTTTACATCCATTGAATGCCCACCTTTGCTACCAGTGCCATCTATCCAATGGGCACGCAATCTACATCGTACAGTTCAGTTTGAAATTCGAATGAAATATTCCAGTGAAAAGTTCACACTCATTAACTCTTAATTAAAATATGACGTGACCTGTAAATGTAATAAATGAAATGAACGTACAGCCCTTCAAACTGGTTTATTACATACATTTTTTTATTGACAGTAATTTTAAACCTATGAAGTATGTATGTTAGAATGGAATATAAAATATTTTATAGACTTAACAAGCAATTCTTGTGACGCGTCTTTAATTCTAAAATTTATCACCGGAACGGAATACAACCACTCACTGAGAAGATCCGGCGAAAGAAACTCAGCGGGCTTGTCTTATTTCTTATTAGCTGTGCCCGCGACTATTTTTATTTTATAAATTTATTTTATACTGTCTACCGTTGAAAGTCCCGGTAGGTAAAAACAGACAGACAGACCGCCAAAAATTTTTCAAATTCAAATAGTCATTTGGTAAAAGTGGTTATTTTAATATTACACACAGACACTCTAATTTTATTTATTTGTCTAGATGTGAAAAAGTACATGAGTGTTTTCATTTAAAATATGAATATATGGAAGTTCCACCAAGCGCCGACGATGAAAAATATAGACCGTAACATAAAATACATTTGTGTAAAAAACCGAAAAGTCGAAAGAAATCAATAATCACACAAACATAGAGCTTAACAAACGCATCCCTTACGGTTTATGATCCTGTTTTCTTTCATATCGCTTTCCCATCACAAAGTGAAAGGATGAAAGGATTAAAAGAAGATTTTTTAGGTTTATTTTGTAGGAAACGGATCATATGTAGTGTGGATCACAGAGAAGATCGTTGTAGAAACACAAAGAGCATTGCTAAATTTTTTATTAGGCTTATTAGCAACTTTTATGAACTCAGTATTCAGTAGACTAGAAAAATTTCCACCCCGAGCATATTGGGTAAAGAGTAATGTGATTGGAGGGTTAAAAATTTATATCATGAGAACGGTTGGGTATTTCTAGGGGTTGTCAAAGTTTGCTTAAAACATTTCTCGGTTATTGCCGGGGAATATTCCAAGGAGCTATGTAATTGAATTTGTAATGTTGGAATATTTATAAAGTATTCGTAGTAATAAATCCCGAGTTCTGTTTTAAAGATGTATGGTCTAAGATCCGAATATGACATCGACTTTTACCGATCTGTTAAATAGATAAAAAAATGTTCGATAGGTCTAAAAAAACTACCTGACTCGACGAACTTCGTACCGCCTAACAGTCTATGAATCTCGTGTTACCTTATAGCTGAACTATTTTGGCTTTGATGAATATAATAAAATGATACAAAATAAATATAGGTATCTACCTATATAAAAGTATTTTATTATGTTAACACTACATACAAAAAGAGAATAAAAATAAAAAAATACAAAAATGTTTTGTCGTTTACCTATAGAATAAATTTTAAAAATTGTTTTCGGAAATAGAAACTTTAATTTACTCAAAATAAATTTCAAAACGTACGCATGAATATTAAAGTAATATGTATCTGCCTAATGCATTTTTCATCATTTTTAATTGATGAAAAAAATGCAGACAATAGTTTATTCACCCTTTTTAAATAGTTAACACAAAAAAAACATTAAATCAGGCTTTAACGTGTTAAACATTTCAAACAGTTAAAATAAAGGTAACTGATTAACCCCATTTATCATTATTTATTAATTTTTTTTTCAAACTAATATACTTTTTTAAGTGCTTTTACAGTATAGGAAAATATCATGAAAGACATATTCCGTGTATGCGAGTTTGACGCAATCTAAGATTGGGCCTGATTTCCAGCTTGGGATAAAGATGTCAGTCACTTTTTAAAAACTGGCGTCTTATTCAAATTTTCTACATTTGGAAGCCAACCTCATTATCATCATATGTAATACGGGATAGTGCTGGGGCGAAGAAAAAAATAACGTAGAGTCTTCTTTTTTATTATTATATATTAATACTTTAGAAGAAGTAATAAAATTTTGAAAAAGGAACCTATCTTAAAAAAAATAATCATCCAATTCCATTCGGAATTACTGGAGTACAAAACTAATTTATCCTCCTTTTTGGAGCTGCCTAAAAAGTAGAGATACGGTATAAATGATCTGAAATTGGAAATAGTTCCAGTGAACTAAACTTTACCTGATACTCTAAATTTGTTATAAGTTCTATGCTATTAATTCATGCCAGAGTTCGGGAACGATGTTGCCAACTTTCTTCCACCTTGGATCGACCTTTGTCTCTCTTTTTAAAACACCTGATGTTTTTAATTACCTCTGTGGTCAAGAAGAGTCGGTATCTTTAAAGCACAAGGTCCTGGATTCTATTTCCGGGTACTTATTACTTACCTTAGTACTTACCTTACTCACATAAGTTTTTTGAGTTTCTAAATATAACTGTACCCGATAAAGCGACTTGCTATCTGTCATCATGGGACCTCATATCATCGGCTAGTTGTAGTTGCATATCCACCTCTGTTTGCCCTTTCGGGGATATAGGCGTGACGATATTTATTTATATTTTTATCTATATATTTTTGTGTTATTCTATTAATAGTTTGTTATAGCTATTCTACTAGTATTATAAATGGGAAAGGTTGAGTGTGTGTGGTTGATACTATTTTACGCAAAAACTGCTTAACAGAATTTCAAGATTTTTTATTTTGACATATTGTGCAATTATTGTACGCCATAAAATGGCGAAATAGGATAGTTCTTTTTTTTAATGTAACACCTCATGAAATGACCCTATTTCCTACAATAAATTATTATTATTATTCTTATTAAAAAAGAAATTTTAGAGTGTTGTAGTTAATAATTTAGAATAACACATAGGCTACTTTTTAATCAACTGCAATATAAAAGCGGGTTGTGTTACGCGATAACTTTTATAAGTTGGAAAAAACGCGGTTGAAACTACGGGCGCAAATATAGTTGTAATAAAACTATTATAATACAATAGAACCTCCATAACCCGAACCTCCATGACTCAAAAACCTCTATCACTAAAAAAAAATAACACATTCAACGTACGCGTAAAGGATGCAAAGTTTCATCACGGTAAATATGTATTGATTGAATGACTTTCAGGAGGTTTTTTTTAACTACGCAACGGATTTCCATGCCGTTACTTTTAATAGATAGAGTGATAAAAGAGGAAGGATTTTTGTCCACCACCACCATCACCAGGAACACAAACGGAAATTTTATAAAATACATAATGCGTATACCCGTTCGTCCGTTCTATCATTATTACTCATGGGACGAACGTGAAGAATATTTTAAACGATTCCTGTAGGTTCCACTAATACGACAATTGGTTCTTAAGGTACAAACGATAATGTTATTAACATTTGAAGCATACGAATTTTATTGCGCTTACATTGCAAAAGCTAATTAAATCCTATAAGAGATAAGTCAAAATAATGTACTACAGTACGGACTTTTTTGTAGGCCTTTTAAAGGTGTACTTAAAAAGGCCTACAAAAAATATTTGAATTAATAAATTCAAAGATTACAGATTTAAAATGCAGGGAACTGTCACTTAATGACATAAGCTATATTTGCATCCGAGCGGATCCGGGGCGGGGCGCTAGTGAATAATAATTTATAAATATTGCTAGACAATTTATGCAAAGTGTAGTGTAATTGTATTTTTATATAACAGTACAAATACATAAAGATACTTATAATTAATATATTCCAGAATAAATTTAATCACTCAAACCCGGAAACACAGATAAATAAACACTTCCCAAATAATTATTACAATATCAAAATCAAGAATGAAAGCTATGTAATGAAGGAACCAGTTCAGAAATACGCACGACATTGTTTAGACGTTGTAAACTCAATATAATTACTGTTTTTCGACGAAAATGCGTAAGGGTTCAAGCCTTCTCAAATATCCAATTAATGGGAAAAATATTATTTCAATAAAATCTTAAAGTTGAAAATTTTATTCATCAAAATCTTAATAAACCGGTTGCTTAAAGTGTGTCTATGGAAATGGCTTACCATTTAAAATAATTATATTTATTTTTAAAGTACATGAAATTATATCACGGTCTTTAGAAAATATCTATGATATATTATATACGTCTAAATCCATAAACGGTGATAAACGGTGAGGCTCAGATTCGATTCCCATTTGTGTCAATTCTAATACGCACTTGCATATATATCTTCACGCCTGGTTTTTTGCAGGGTAGGCGGAGAGTATCGAGTGCGAAGTGTCACATAATTGCTTCCTCAACATTCATTTATTTCTTTATTCAAACACGTTGACTTCTGAGACTTTTGACATCATCTTCGGATAATATGCGAGCTATTTGGTCGTAGAACGTCAACTGAGAGTGTCTACTGGACTTATGAGTGATGGATATATTAGCACACCATTGCCTACACCTTCGGAGATAATAGGCGTGAAGGTACTTTTATAACCTCTAATGGGGCGTAATAGAGAATAACAGTTTGTATGACTATGAATACTAGAAATAACTTAAATAAGCGTAGCCGCGGGCAACAGCTAATGTAATAAGCCAGTTGATAAAACCAACCAAAAATTTTAGGGTCAAACTGCTTATATGATATTAGGTAGCTTTCCTTGAATTATGCTGCTATTCTGGTTCTAATAGTTTCTAATAATCCTTTTGAATGAGAATATAATTATTCTGAATGTTATAGAATATTATAAAAGTACCAGTTGTTTTTAGATTTTTTATATTATTATAGTAATATAAAAAAAGAAACAATCGGACCGAGATTAGAACCTGGGGGCACCCGATTTCTTCACCGGGGTACAAATTTGGACTACCGAAGTCGAAGTTCGAAGTGCGTACTAGGCCATCGAAGCTAATAAAATGTCTCTACCAATATTACGTACATGTATTTATAGTGGAAATATAATTAGCGTTACATTACGTATAGACGCTTGTTGGTTTGAGGTTTGCGGTCGGCACCACAGGCTATCGAACGGAATACGAC
>DVZL01007617.1:0-10662 GCA_018236625.1 Lasaia peninsularis
CGCCACTTCGGGCACATGCCAATCTCGGGCAATGTAATGCTTATTCAGAAAAATCTGAAAAACATTTAAGAAAAGTTACCCGACCTGGGAATTGAACCCGGAACCCCACGCGGCTAACGGTCTTAACAGGCGACACCTGTACCGTTACACCACAGAGGAAAAAAAATACTTCACGGAACCCTTAGGCTGCAGTTAGACGAGACGAAAATTTTCTCGTGGCGGCCGCGTTGATGAAATTTATGCCATAAAAAACGCGCCCTTAAACCGAACCCTTAATAAAATTGATACCTATCTTTATGCAAACCCTTTACTAATAATCGTATCTTAATAGGATCAACGAAATAGTAAGGTAACTTATCAGACTCGACTTTAGAACAATTAAATAACTAACGAACACACTCGCTTGCACTGAAGTCTAATAGACTTCAGTGCAAGCGAGTGTGCACCTAGCTGGTGAGTAATTGCTAAAATCGAACGGGAACATTAATTGTTGATTCGTTGATTATAATTTTTTTCTGTATTTCTCGTGAAACCCCCATTAAGGCTTCACGGAACCCTAGGGCTCCGTGGAGCATACTTTGAGTATAGTTGCATTAGGGTATTCCCTAACCGCAGGACTGCGATGCGATTATAACATCAGAGTTCGGTGTGCATGTTCGTCTTATTCCAATTAAAAACATTGAGGAATATATTACTACTAGTAATAGTAGCTTCGGTGGTCTAGCGGTACGCGCTTCGGACTTCGATTTCGGTAGTCCAGGTTCGAATCCTGCCATGTTTTTTAGTTTTTCTAACTTAAGTAGGTACATATTCTGAGTGCTCATACGATGAGGGAAAAACATCGTGAGGAAACCCGAGATTTGCGCTCTGTATGAGGACGGACTTGCCACCTAGCACATATACTTACTTATATAATATCTTCGGCTAATCGAGGGTGCATATGTATCTCTGCCTAACGTTTCGGAAATGTGGGCCTGACAATATTATTTATTATACTAGCGTGATTTATTTATTATATTAACTTGACCGCCTCGTTAGTAGATCCCCGTTGTACATGTGCCTATGTGGACGCCTGACGCCACTGAACACATGCGGGTCTCAAGCTATTCTAGACTGTATAAACAGGGTAGATTGCCCAGTATTTGTAGGTTTGTTTGTTTATTTAATTAAATTCTGTATTTACAAATTAGCGGGTCCGTATATCAATAACGTTGACTAACATTATTATAATTTATAACACAAGAATAATTAACTTAATTTATGTATTGAAATATATGCAGTGAATTGGTACAAGCGGTAAATAAAAAGATTTATGGGCTTCTTTTTAGACATTCGTCCGCGCAATTGCTTTAACGAAGTCTGGAAACTGCATCATGCCATTTACAAATCATCATCATAATACATATTATGTTTTATAAGTTCTTTCAGAGCGTAGACATGCTGCTGCTCGGTGTAAACTTCTTCCGACTATCAGTATTTTTTGAGTCAGGGTCAAATTAAAAATTTGTTATCAGGTTCTCAGTTTGAGGATATTTGAGATCTGAGAAAAATAATATTATAATATAAATATTTTAATAAACTCCCGTCACTTGGTTTGTTAGTAGACATTTCAGGATTACGTCTTTTGTACATATGTATGAAAATACTAAAAATACATATGTATTTGACAGCTAACTTTTTCGACGACGATGACGAATTTTTATAAAGTTGAGCCCATAACCATTTTAATCATTTTAGCTTTCAAAACAAAGAAAACATTACAATCGCTCCATTGGTTTAGGCGTTACGTTGCCACATATAGACACACACATATTAAACACAACCCTGCCCACTTATTAAACCAATAAGACACATACATATTAAACCAATCCTCCATTTCCGTTGTATAAAAAGTGGTCAAATATGACCACACATAATTATGAGGGTAAACTGGACTCATTACATATTATATTAAACACTGTTAAATTAACAATTTACTTAATTGTTTAATGCTATACTTTATTTTGTCTATGGTGTTTTCCTCTACTTAGCTATGCCGCCGCAGTCAGTCTAGATTACGATATATAAAGATTCATGCGGTATGGCAAAAGGTTAAGGTCATTACTGCCTGTCGCAGTTTTACTTAACTATAATTATATTTTAAACTAAATACTAGCTGTTGACCGCAGCTACGTTTTCCTATTGAAGTTATTTAGTCCTGGTAGTTATTAAGTTCATACAAACTTACCACATAATATCATATATATTATACAGGTACTTATCGCAAACAAAAGTTTCATCCAAATCCGTCGAATGGTTTTTCGTGCAAAAAGTGACAAACATACATGCATCCGTCCATACTTTCAAACTTTTGCATTTATAATATTAATAGGATTAGTAATAAATTTTTATTCCGTAAGACCCTTATAAAAATTAAACCTTAGACAAGTAATAGCCTTATACTAAGTATTGAAAAAGTTAAAAAAAAGTAGTATTGGATTACGTCATTACCTAGTTATAGCGTGGCCAAATAATGATTTATTTTTAAATAACCTAAAACCCTAAAAATGTGCACCCAATTTTTAGGGTTAAGTTGCATAACAGTTTAGGAACATATATTAAAATACTAGCTGATCCGGTAAACTTTGTACCGCTTAGCAGTCAATGCATATCATGTTATCTTTCAGCTAAACCAAGTTAGGCTTTGATGAACATAATACAATTATAAAAAAATATTAATATGGATAGATATATAAAAGTATTTTCTTTTGATGAATAATACATACAGAAAGAAGTTAAAAATTAAAGAAAATCATAAATAATTTTCATTACCTATAGAATAAATCTTGAAATGGTTAACTTTAAATTACACAAACTAAATTTTTTTCTGTACGGACGCCAAAATATTTAAGGAACTTCTACGTATCGGCTTAATGTCCTTTTCAACCTTTTTAATTGAATTTTTAAAAATAAAGACAATGCATAAATGTCAATAATTACAGTATTTGACGAGATTGACCACAAATGCTTGACGTGTGCTAATCATTAATTGAAAATAATACATTTTTCATAATTATGTATTCTTTTCATTGTTTTTAAGATCTATTCTGCTATTCGGGGCGGAGAAAAATCCAACGAATCAAAATCAATGAAAATTGGTCCAGCAGATCTCGAGTTATAAGTGTTGTAACAAACCTGACTTTCTTTTGCATTGTATCTTTTTTCAGAGCTTTAATAGTTATTGTCCTATTGTATTGAAGCAAATCCAAAATCAAATCAAATTCATTTTAAGTGTATTTGAGAGGTAACTATGAAAATAGGTAGTTAAAGTGTATTTAAGTCGGTGGTGCTAGTAGCAGATTAACGCTTGACGGGTCAGCCTGGTTATTTATGTGATATACTGGTGTAAGATTTTCAAATTCCAGCTTAACACGATTCTGTTGCCCTCAAATAAATGTACGATAAAGAATTTTCTTTCAGTATTTTAAAAGTTAGTACAGATTGTATGCCTCAGGCAATCAAGACCGCCCTTTTGTATTATTTTTATTTTTATCAATAACAGGTGAACCAGTCAAGCAGCAATAACTGTTATATCAACATTTCTAAGATTCATAATGCTTATACAAGTGGATTGTTTTTTTAACGTCTTTGGTTGCGATGTATTGAATAAAGTTTAAGAATAATAATTCATGTTTTGTACACACAACTTGCTAACACTGAAAACGTGAGCGTACTATAAACTTTTTCCAGAAATAATCGTTATAGAGTGTACATACTAAAATCTCTAGAACCTTTCGCAAGAGTGTGTCTTTTTTTTATAAGACAGCGGACAGGCATACGAGTCTACGGTAAGGGACCACCGTAGATGTTGTAGGTGCGCTGACGGCTTTACCTTACCATCCAGACCGGAACACGACAATGTCATTATGGCGGCAGGAATAGGTAAGGCATATCCCTATCCGGACGAGTGCCCGCCGCCCACAAACATCCGCAACACCAGGAGTATCACAGATGCGTTGTCAAGTCTGAAATATTTTCTTCAGTCTATCTGAAAAACATAGCGTTGTCCGAAATTGGATATGTGATATGGTGACAGACTTTGCCATCTGTTACATCCTGGCACAACCTACCCTTTATTTTACCCTATATTTTTTTGACCTTATGATCTCGATATTGGTGAGAACTTGGTACCAATCACATAGCGTTCAACCATATAGTTAATGACTCTGACTTTTGTATTCACTGCTCTAGAGGTCTAATACTTTTTTTATGATATTGGAAGGCAAACAAGCAGACGGATTTCTTGATAGGTAGTAAGAATTACACGTCGCCTATAGACACACACCAAAGATGGAAACGGTGCGTTGCGAACCGGCTACCCTATCCTGCAAAACCAGAACACGACAATGGCGAGCACTGGCACTATTGTGGCAGGAATAGGGAAGGCGGTGGTATCAATCCGGGCGAGTTCTGTTATGTTCAATCGGATGCTAATTTACTCCTTAAACATAAACAATTTTTCCATTTGAAAAGCTCGTTTTTAATTTAAATCGCGTGAAAATCGTAGACTCTGGGGAAATAGGACAACGTTTTCTAAATGTTAATTACAAGCATATAGATAGAAATTTAGACGGGTGTGTGTCAAGCCTTCGTAATCATAGCATACTCCCATGGCGAATTGCATGTTACTGTCCGATGCAAGTTTAACTCGGACAAGGTCAGTGCTGGTGGTGGAAACTAGCTTTTTACCAAATAAAAAAAGTGGAGGTTCTCAAGTCGTTTATGTATGTTTGTTATTAGTCCCATATAAATTTTATGAGGATTAAGTACTTTTGTTTATTAATATGATTAAAAAATACCTTGGAGCCGGTTTTTCGCACTTTAACTGCGTTGAAATTATCATGCGTTGTTGCGAGCACACTTAAGGTCTCTGATTTTTTTTTACCCTACACACTGACACCTAGCCGCTCTATATTCTATTGATTCTCAATGAACTTGGTATGCGTTTGGGGTCGTAGTGTGCTTTTAACATTATCCACGGAGAAATATTTTTCAATTTAACAGTCAGATCGCGTGACATCAGCACGCTTAACCTTTGCAGTAATTTCCGTGTTAAATATAAAACCCGGTTCAGTGTTGAACAGGTCATTGCATACGAACATTCTGTGCTGGGCTATAGGGGCTGGAATGAGCAACATATGTACGGAACCAGCACTTAATTACCACCGTTTTAACTGTAACTCTATTTCTCTAATACAGAGAAAAATATTATGCGATTTTCATTACTGTTTTTTCAATTGAATGCGTTATTTTATAATAAACAGTCACGACAATTAATACAGATGTATGAAAGCCGCAATATCCTTGTCAGATGTCTTCAACACCATTTAAAATAAATGCATAAAGAAATGTTAAATATGCAGAGTGCAATGCAAAAACGTATTAGGTGAATATAAATAAATTCAAACACCAGTAAAGTTAAATTATACATAAGACTCGCTTATCTCTATTCAAGACTCCTTGCAGCAAACAATTTTAAAATGAATGCATAAGAGAAATGTTGGAGCGAAAGAAAATCTAATACTTAACATACAATTTTAACTAAAGGGTCATATCAGTTGTTTGCTTTACTGTATTATTTTTTTAAATATATATTTTTTATTACTGTTTAACCAGAAGTTCCAAGAAATTAATCTCAGTAATTTTTAATTAATTAATTAAGTTGTAAGCTCATATACAGCATTACTTTTAGATTTGAATGTTGTTATCTTTATTTGCCAGCTTAACGTCAGTGATTGTTATGGGAACAACTCAGCCAAGATCAACTACGCACCACTAACTACGGTATCTATAGGCAAAGTGTGTTTCGTACTATAAGAACTGCTTATTCGCTATCTGGAAATAAAAAAAACAATTTTAGTCTGAAGTACTTAGTTATCTTATATAACTTTGTTGAACCAGTTAACTGGGGCAGTATTTCTTAGCGTATACAACTTGGGAACTTCAAGAAAGTAGCGCATTGTTTTTTCAAAACAACGCTAAAACTTAACGTTCTTAACTTTGTTGATTTTCCAAACGAGTGATTTAATTTTGTTTTTATAAACGTTATGAATTCATTCATTAATCATTAGTTTTCTTCGTTCGCTAACGTTATCCCGCTTCTATACTAGATGATTATCAGGTTCTAGATAAGGATAGATAAAACCTGATAGTTTAGGGGAATTGGTACCAACAGTCGCCAGTGCTAGCCATTGTCATGCTTATCTATAAGGTTTTTAAAAGTAATTCTGAATATCTTCAACCTAGGCGTTATCCTGTTTCTATGTCAGGTAATATCAAGACCAGCTAACTAATCGAGGGCCGTCTGACCTCTGCAACCCATCAGAGAAACCAGGCCGAATCCTGGATTAGGTCCAATTTGAACACAGAAATCCGGGTTGCCTCACGATAGTTTCCTTCACTGTGATAGCACTCAGGGAATATACTTACTTAAGTCGGTATAACTCACTGATACATGGTTGGGTTCGAACCTGGACCACTGGTGGTGCACCGAGGCTCGTATATTTAACTGCCAGGTAGGCGAACATATTCAACAAGCTTACCCAATTATTGTTAGGATAAAATGTTTTTCAATAAATATTTTCAGTCGATAAATACATAATAATTGGCTAAACTCTTAAGCTTCTTATTTTCAACGTTATCTCCTTATGTAAAATATTATCTCAATTAATTTCTCCTCAATTTCGATATTTTCTTAATATAAAGGAATTCATATTTGCTTAAGACTTTAACAAATTAAGTAGGGCTTATATACTACTACTTCGTGTCTGCAACTTTGTTCCTATTCAAATATAGCAATATATACATACTTATGAGCTGTCAACATCTTAATCTCGGTGCCGAATTTGCCGAGACCACAGTCCATCTGACGCGTCAAGATTAACTCTATCTATACACCAAATTTCATCAGAATCGGTTCAGTCATTTCGGCATGAAAGCGTAACAGACAGATAGACATACTTTAGCATTTATAATATTAGTAGGGATGTTTATTATTTTTTTTATATTCTTATGGTTCCGTACTCAAAGGTAACAGGGAACCCTTTTACTAAGACTCCACTGTCCGTCTGTCTGTCAGTCTGTCACTGGACTGTATCTCATGAACCGCGATAGCTAGGCAGTTGATTTTTTACTGATGTTGTATTTATGTTGCCGCTATAACAACTAATACTAAAAACAGAATAAAACAAATATATAGTATGGAACCCTTCGTGTGCAAGTCCGACTCACACTTAACGGACTTTTTTTAGTTTTTTACGTACCTTCGAAAATGTTCAAAGGATTTGGATGTATGTACATTTGTAAAAAATATCATTTAAGTTATCTTTTATATTATTGTCATGATATAAGTCCTATTTTAGAGGTGGTCTATAGGTTTTATGGTGATTAGTTCAGTACTTTTTGAAATATGGACAAAAATAAAAATATCATCTGTCTTGACGACATATCTGGTTCAGCTGGTAACGTGGCCGGTAATGGACAATAGGCTGATAGGACTACCGCTCGTACACTGCACGTCTACTATTTCGACACCAGCAATTTAGACTACGCTAATTCATTAAAACAAACAAGCGGGGCGACATCTCCACACGCGCATCCAGATAATTACAGTAAGCGTTATTTAAATGGAATGATTTAAAAAAAATACCTTTACTTAGCGTTTATAAGATTTGTAACTTTGTTATTTATGTATTTTTCTTCACAATTTTTTTTATTACATGTAGAGGACCACATTTTAAGCCCGTAACATCAATAAAATTAAAAAAAATCAATTTACCTATAACTCGAGTTAGCGTAGTATAAATTGTTGTTGTCGAAAAAATATTAAAAACAGAATTAAATAAATATGTAAAGGATGCTCCTATATAACGAACGTGATAATGGTGCGAAACCCTTAGTGCGTGAGTTCGATTTACACTTGACGGAATTAATTAGTAGAGATAATGTACGAGTATTGAGTACAAATAAGACAGTCTTATGTAAAGATTTTTTTTGCATTAGTATAAAAAGTCAATAGTTTTACACCTGATTGGTCCTTCCTAAGAGGCAGCTCGTAAGAGGCGAGCATAGGTTAACTGGGTCACTACAAACATGACCATTGGTGGTTAAGTGTTGTGCAGCAACTCGCCCGGGTATGGATCAATTGCCCTAGTTATTCCTGCCGCCATGACATTCAGAGCTTAGGGTAGCGGGTAAACTTGCACTTTAGGCCTAACACCCCGGCCACAGGATAGTGACGCACCTATTACATCTATGGTGTTTATAGACCTAATAATACACTTTTCCTCTATTATCATACACTGCATTATCGCGAACGTATTATAAATATTTTTTTATAAATTAAAATAAAAATTTTGATATAACAACTTATATATATATAT
This sequence comes from Lasaia peninsularis, assembly GCA_018236625.1. Classification (NCBI taxonomy): domain Eukaryota; kingdom Metazoa; phylum Arthropoda; class Insecta; order Lepidoptera; family Riodinidae; genus Lasaia; species Lasaia peninsularis. Next base: position 8,421 of record DVZL01007617.1, read on the forward strand.
AATGCCATTTTCAAAATGTTTTTAAAATTTTGTAACGCATACTCTGCACAGCCATACGAAGAAGTGACGTCACGTTTTAGCTTTACATTATTTAAAATCGGCCAAATGTGACTCGGACTTGCGCGCAAAAGGTTCCCTACCGTATCTACAGTACACAAAAAATTAAATAACATTTTACACATACAACTTCATCATAATCGTTTATTACTAGGTAATTAGATATTATGAGAATATATCGCGTGATAACTTCGTCTTCACTGTGACTTAAATATGAATAGCGACATCTACTGATCGGGTCGGGGCGATCGTTGTATTGGAGCTCCTTTCAATATCAACTTTTTTCTATACTAGTTGAGCCAACGACCTCGTCCCTGTCTTTATTTTAGTACTTTGGCTAATTGTGGGTGTTGTTCTAACATATCTACTGGACTTACGAGTCGTGGATATACTAGCATACCTCTGCTTACTTCTTCGGGGATAATAGGCGTGAAGGTGCTTTAAAAAGCAATTACCTATTTTAGTATAAGATATATTACAGAGACTCCAATTTTGTTGTAATGTTTGTAAATATTTAGCTTTAACAGCAGCAACAGAAATACAATGTCTGTAAAAATTTAAACTGCCAATACATACAGACAGGAGGAATCTTAGTAATACGGTCCTCCATTTTTAACATTTGAGTGAGGAATCCTAAAAACTAGTTTATTTCATTGTCTTTTGTAAGTAATAAAATTTGTTATCACCCTTGTTGCTAGATATAAACAAAATTAAAACGTTATTTTTAAAATTCATAGTTTACCGTATTCACGGTACAGTGGACTCGGTGCGAGCGTGGTTTTTACTGTCAGTGACCGTTTGGAGATGACCAGCTTGTGTATCCGCTGACCATTCGATACCATTTTAAAATGGTTCCTATATTGTTCTTCTACTCTTACAATAATTTATATTAATCGAGAACAGACGAAAATTATGCACCTGAATAAAAACATTTATCTGATTAGTTTCATTTATAGCATTTATATAACATTTTTTATATTGAATTTATACTTTCCGAAGTCGACACTTGGTGGAATTCCATTGTATAAACATTTTTTCCTTGAAAACACACTTGTACTATTCCACAATATTTTTTATTTTTAATGTCACTAGGTTGGCTTGGGTTTCACTTTTTACAGAATCATAAGGGCTTGTAAAACTAAAGAGAAATAAATTTAATAAATTCTGCAACATAGTTCATTGTTAGTCAGTTACCGAAGGTACACAATAAACAAACCACTATTATTATCGCCTAAAGTGGGGACTATTCCCAAACCTAGATTAGGAAAAATACAACGAATTCGGGTTTCCTCACGATGTTTTCCTTCACCGTAATAGCACTCAGAAAATGTACATTAGTTAGAAAACTCATTGGTACATGGCGGGGTTCGAACTCGAATGGGAGTCCGAAGCGCGTACCTCTAGGCCACCGACTTAATAGTTGCCTAATAGACATAGTGACATATATTTTTATAATTAACTAGCTGTTGCTCTCGACTTCGCCCGCGTGTGACTATCATATAAACATGATCTAGGCAATTGTAAAATGAAAACGAATCGGTAATATTTATACTTCAACAAAAGATTTCCATACAAATATTCATCCACTCCTCTAAATCCTCCCCCCCTTTTTTTGCAGTAAAAACTAGCCTATGTCCTTTCTCAAGATCAACTTTATATTTGTACTGAACTTCATCAAAATCTGATCCGTGGTTTAGACGTGAAAGCGTAACAGACAGACAGGGTTACTTTCGCATTTATAATATTAGTACGGATAATCAGAAATATTCGGGTCAAAAGCGAAAATACGTTGAACGCAACCGTCAATATTCATACATGTATAAGCCTGACGCGTTTTGACCCTCTTCTAGTGAAAGTGCGACGGTTCAATTGAACCAAACGCCCGCGTAATTCCCACCGTCATTCATTGACGGCCTCCGATTCCCTTGACTATTGCAGACTTGCATACTTGAAACCACAACGTATAACTTTGTAAGAATGCTAAATAGATTTAAACTTTTTTTTATTTTATTGGAAGGCAAACAAGCAGACGGATTTCCTGATGGTAAGATATACACGTCGCCTATACCCACCAAAGGCCGGGATGGTAAGCCTCTTTCATGAGTAAGTTTACCGACTAACCTACCCTCCAATTAACACGACAATGGCGGGCACTGACGCTATTATGGCAGGAATAGGTAAGGCG
>DVZL01007618.1:0-10660 GCA_018236625.1 Lasaia peninsularis
GTCACAGTGCAAGCGTATATTCTTGCTGATGCAGTTTTAAATGTTATTAAAAATACCAAATGGATTTAAGATTAATACAACCATAAACATTTTGCCAAACGCAAAAAAAACTGAAATTAGAAATTTTAAAGTTAATTCGTGTAGAAATAGTTTTATGTTGTTATTTTATCTTCCATCTAATCCAAAACCGAATCCATATTACATATTAGCAGAACCATACATTTGAAATGAAACCTGTCTGTATTCATCCTAATTTAGTAGTAGTTTTGTATTTAGTACCTTTAGTGTTTTGGCAGCTCATTTGTATGTGGAGCACTTAGTAGAATGTGTCATTACATTGATAATATAGAACGTGTGTTTTATTTCTTAGTACCGTTTGGGATATATGGGTTCTGATGATTCCTTTTAGTTTGCACGTTTTTTTAAGTACTAGTAGATTATGCTGGCCCCATGTTGGGCGCCAACGCTTCGAATGGAGTGGGGTTCCTGTGGAGCTATAATGGTAAGTCGGCGTAGATCAGGCATGATGTATTATGGCCGAAGCGTCTTTGACTAACCAGAAAGGCATGGTTGGCATGGATTCATACGTAAACACATGTATCTTCCAAACACACTGTCAATTTTTCAACAGGCAAAAGCCACACGTTGGTTGTGATGCGTGCTATTAAAATATTTCTTTTAAAGCCATCAGGCTCTGAGAGGAATATTGATATTTAGACACGTAGTGTAGACCCTTTAGTGTTTGCTTCTCGCTTGAGGCCTACAGTCTTCCTAATTTGAATCTATTTTGCCAAATCTTAGCCAAATATCTTTTGCTCAAAAGGGAATCCGATATGCCTTAGGCCGTTTAGCGCTTAATAAACCCTGCATAGAAACGAGACAATAATACAGATGTTGCCAACTAAGACGCTAATGTTGCCACGTCAAAAATACATTCCTCTCTAGTCATTTTGTTTTTAGATTTAAAATTTCACTTGCTCAACTTCTCGCCTAGTAGTTTGGTTTTGGGAAAGCTTAAGTGCCATACAGTAGCAACAGCTGAACATAATGTTCTTTCTCCAGGTTTTCTGGACCAATGTGAAAACAAAAAATATATATTCTTAATTAAGATTATAATATACATATATACAACTTTTGAATATGTAATAAAGGTTATAATATGTTGTGTGTTAATGTAATGCAAGCTAGAGTAGTGTATTAGTGTAGTGATTTTGAAGATTTACATATAATATAATAATGACTAACCGAAAGCAATAACGTTATTATTAATAAAAGGCACACGCGCGCTGTGGCTATGACACATGCACGGCTCTTCAAAATGGCGGACACGACAGCGCGCGCCAGATAATATTATACACTTGCATACAAATTATTACAATATTTTTGTATAAATAGGTCGGTGTATTCTGTAGCAGTTGGTATTTGTATTAAAGTTATGATTAAGAGTATGTGATTTAAATTGTTTGATATTTATAGTGGGTATATACCGCTTGGGGCGTGCGGCCATGTTTATTTGCAAGGGAATATTACGAACTGTGGTCTAAACTTTCATGTAGAAACTGTTCATTAATGAAATATATTTTATTGATGTCACGAGGGGGCAAAAAAAATTACTAACCTTCGTTTGTTTATTGCATGTAAAGATGGCTTTAAATTTAATTCATATTATTTTTGTTTGATTAAAATTTCATAAAAGCTTTGAAAGCTAGTGATTAAATCATAATTACTTTAAAATTTATTGTTGACTTGCTAGTTCACGCGGCTTCGGCCGCTTTTTAAATTTATTTCTATATTTTTATAATATAAGTCCTTTTTTTATTAACTCCCGAAGTATTAGGTAACTTGAAAAAAATAAACCGGTTAAGTATTTTTCAACGTAGGTATGTCGTAACCAAAAGAAGAAATTTTGTTCTTTTTATAGAACATATTTCAAGTAAACCTCTATTAACAATAACAGAATTAAGTATTTAAAAAACGCGATGTAAAACATTTACTAAATACGGTTTTGAGACTGTTAAAAAGTTAAGACCACAGTGCATTAAAAATAGCGTAGCCCAACATGGCGGCACAATTAAGCATCTATATAATGCTATTGTGTCTTTATTTATAATAGTAAGCGGTTTAAAATAAGTTTCAAGACTGTCTAGCGCACTTGCTTCGTCGTAAACGGAAGTGAAATCGTGGCCTATCACTTTAATCTATTATCTATAAGCGAAGACTTGAATATGAACAACTATTGGAAGTATAGTTGACGATAACTTACTATTTTCAGCGCAAAATGTTTACTTTTCATGATAAAATTACATTTTATAAACATGATATTCCAATGTGGTTAAATTTAAAGGAGTGCTATTTATTTCGAACCGTTAAGCTATGTTATATATATTCGTACCATAGAACTATATTTGTCGTTCTCTGAATCTATGAACGATTTAGACTGTTCATTACAGATAATCGTGTATGTGTGCAACGTATGAATAAGATTTTACTAGTCTATGGTATACATTTTTCTTATTATGTGACAGGTTGCTTAGCGGGCCACTTGTCAGAATTTTTTTTAAAGGCGGCCACGAAATAAGTGTGACCACCACCTACTATATGGAACGATGTCATCTTTAATGTTGCAGACATGGTGGAGCAGAACTTAGATTTCTATTATCTTTCCCATATTATTCTATCTTAAATACAGACAGAGTAATATATGTGAGATTTCAATAGTTGTTCTTTTTGAGGCTATCAAATGGTCTTGAAACTAATTTAATTTATTTTATAGAAGCTGTATTTACATTCCGTTATGTGCATTTTTTTCAGTAGATAAATAATATAAGTAGATACGGGCTGTTTTATACTGCAACTCATACAATAAAAATTCTTTGTATTACAATACCCGTAGTTGGGTTTGGTCTGGGATATGTAGATGTTCATTGTTCCAATTTAGGGGTAAATCCGGCGCATAGACAATTTTTAATGATATTTTTATTGTGAATACCTTGAAACTTAATTTTCTGTTTAAAAAGCTTGCAAAATAACTCTTATTCTGATCGCGGTACTGTTGACGGTTATTTTGATTTGTCCAGCCGAAGACAAACAAATGGGTATACGGCAATGTTATTTATTTAGTTTAATAAAATTAAAATTTTAACAATAAAGATCTTGAAGTTAAAGTCATAAAAGTAATGTGTTCGATCAAAAATTTACTGACTTAGACGGAGAAATCAAAGCCAATGAACCGTATCCTCCGGGTGGCTTTTTTTAGGCAATTTATTTTGATAAATTGACAGAGTAGGCACTAATAATGGTTTACAATAATCAGTTTTTTTTTAATTTTAAAATTATTTGCTTGTAACTTAAAACTCAGTATCTATATTTTTCTTCTAAAGGCCTAAATAATAATCACGAAAATAATAATCCGTTTCTCTTAAGATTTTTTTCTTTACTGTATATAATCCACGTATTTGTGTTTTACTTGTCTATGCAATGGTATATCGGTCTAATAACATGCTTCATTATAAAAACATGAATGTTTTGTAATAGTACCAATAGTATAGTAGACTTATGTAATCCCTTTATCTATGTCGTTTTTGTGCACACAAAAATGGCGTGGATTCTAGAGAGGCCTCTAGATTCTAGCTAGTGGATGTAGACGGCCGTGCGCCTCTTTCAACGCCTTTTACCTATCGTTCATCTCACTTAGTCGAATATTAGAAATAAATGGTAAATAAACACAGCAGATCTTTTATTTCGCTTTACCCCATATGGATCTCGAAAAACTTCGAAATGAAAAAGACGTAGCTAAGTTTAGTTTTGTATAGTCTTTAAAACTTTACAAATATCTATAAAATATATAATCGTAATATGAATGACAACTATATCAATAAATTTATTGATAATTTTTATTTATATGAGGGTAGGTATATGAACTGAACAGATGTTAGTGGAAAGTCCTCAAGTACAGTACCTCAAATACCAGTTGGCTATCTTTAATTTCTTAGAATAACACTGTCTGAAAAGAAGATTTGAATTTAAAAAATGACTGAACAATCTGTCTTGATTTAGATACGTTTCTTTCACTCGATGTTTTTATGATCCTATTTTAGTGTTAATATTTTTTCGACTTATGTAGATTAGATAGCTTTAGGTCCCACGTTGGGCGCCAGAGATTTTCTTTATTTAGTTAGTTGAAAAATATCCCTATATTTTGTAGTTTTTATTTAATAAATGGATAGTTTGAAAACATTTTCGAATTACTTCGAGAAATGCATGAACACAGCGTAATGGAGCGGTCTAGAAGAAGTTTGCATGTGTCGGTGTCTACAAAGCAAGACTGCGTGCCATTTTAGAAGACCTGAAGAATCCACAGTATGTTTTTTTTTATTTATTGAGAGACAATGCTATATTTTTTTTTCATTTCTTTATTGGTTGTCTTTATTTGAAATAGGATTAACAAATTTATTTTTGGGACAGCCTGTTTCTAGAAGTAAAATAGAATAGGCGGTATATGACAATTAAATTGTCAAATCTCAACCGTAAATGATTGTAATATTTAAAAAATAAGTTAAAGCTAACCTATTTCACCTTTATGGTCATTTTTAAGGTTAAAATGTGGACAATGATGAATAATTTTCAATTTATTTTGTGATAAATGAAAAGGGCTATCTGTTTTTCCTGGGTCATCGTATTCTGTTGATGTTGACCATCTCATATCTTCAACTACGGTTGCCCATTGATATGTTACAGGAATTGTTAGATTTTTCTAAATAACCCGCGTGTTCATAGATTTTGTGACATTAAAAAAAGATGGTGACTATAAGAAATCATGTTTTCATCTGCTTTGCGTAACAATTCCCTCTTCCGTTATTCTAACATAATAATAATTAGTAAAACTGTAACAGAATTAAACAAAAAATGTAGCAATAAACACAGTAAAAGTGTAAAACAACTATTTTAAAAATTATTAAGTCTTAGGTATTGTCTCTCACCCGCCATTTTATATTTGCTTAATTTATTTCCAGTACAGTGCATCCCAGTATATAGTACCGTAGAATTATAGGCCAAAAGGTGCTGGGTTTGTTATTTTTCAATCGTATTTAGTTGAATGGATTAGATAGATTTTTTATTGTTTTTAAAATAATGAAATGTGATGATAAAATAATGAGAGATGCTTGATATGAATTTATTTTTGAAAATCTCGTAGACGAACTTAGTGTAGTTGAATTTAGATGAAAAAATTGAGCATATCATCCATGTAACCAAAGACACAATCGTATTGTGCCTTAACATTAGGTTTTCTTTTTTTGTGGATAAAATGCTAGCGTAGATAACGGACCAACGTTGATTTGTGAAATGATGACAATATTTTTTGTACAATTTTATTTGTCCCGTAAATACGAGTCGTAAACGGGCTATTAGAAACCATTGGTAGTTTAGTAAACGAGAGAAATAATCCCTTGTAGAAGTACAAAGTATGAAATAAGTGTTGTATTTAACTTGTCTTTGACATGTCTTCCTTGTCGAAAAATAGACTGATATTAGTCACCTGTTACGTTCTGATATCCCACTGGGGTGCACTAGTTTCATTTGATCTGTAAGGGCACTTATTTGGATCTGTTCACCCTGTCTGTTTAGGGATTTTGTGATCTGAAAAAGTGCTTTTTAGTAGCGTACGTAGACCCAATGAGCAGTGCCTCAAATTATGACAATATAATCGACATCGATTCCTAATATGCATTTCTTAACTGTTTTTATGAGTTTGACGCAAAAATCAAAGTATTTCATTTTTAAATGTAATTTTAAAATAACGTGATTCCGAGCTGTCCCTCTTTGGGCGCCAAATGTTTTGCGTCAAACTAAAGAGACGGAAAGTTACAATATGTATGAATTAAGATCTACACATGTATGTATAGTCAGGGAATCCAGCGTCTTGGAAGTTATAGAAAAAATATAAGTCAGAAAATTTAGACCCTTATTCTCATTTTAGTTAAACGTTTGTTTGATAAATAGTAATCTACTTGTCAAATACAATCTATGACTTCGCTGTCGAACTTCGTTTTAGTAATTAGTGAAAACGCGAACGTTGATGTATGTTGTTTTCTGAATACTCATTATTTGTTAACGTAAATGTTGTATTTGAATAATTTATTTCTTTATTTATTACATTTGATCTGTAAGTTTTTTTTACTTCGAAAGAGCAACTACAAAACCAATGCAAATTAAACGTTTTCTAATAATAAGTATATAGCCCTGAACTAAACAATCATGTGCAGGTCAACCTAAAGTTGGACTTATTTTACCTAGATTCTAGTCAAAAGAAATTGTTAAATTATTTTTGAAATAGTTTAGTTTTGGTTGTTTGGTGCGTTTGATTTTTTGTAAAGTTTCTTTCGGGTTAGATATTTAGTTAGTTTATTATTGTATATAACTAGATTAAGACTGTTATTTGACATATTGTGTGTAACATAATCTCTTCTTAGGGTTTAGATTTTTAACCTCTTATTTCTATAAAAAATTTGAAATTGGTACTCTGTAGTGTCTTAACTTTGACATTGACGGATGTCAGTTTGTGTTTTTTTTGTTGTATTTAACTTAAATAAACTTTCCGAATTATAACAAACAATAATCTTGTCAATAAAATGTTTATTTAGATTTGATTTCAGAAAATCATCGTGCTCCTAATATCGAAATTTATCATTGTTTTCACTGACTGTTTGAATGAAACTCAACATTGTTAGGTTGTTATCAGCAGGTTCTTATATAAAAAAATTAAAAAGGTTTCAAATAAACTGACATCCGCCATAACAGTTATTGTATTTAAAACAAAAGTGCCCCACGAATTTGTAAACTTAAGCTCATAATCAAAATTAACGTATTTACATATTTAGTAGTAGTTTGGATTTAATTCATACATTAAATGGAATGTATAGATTTTATACCATGTATTATAGGTATATGTGACAGCACAGCTATAAGGACAGTCATTTAAATACACAACAAACTATCATATAAAAAAGGGAAACTGCTCTGATACTGTATCAAATGTGATTTTGAATAATAAGCGTGAAACTAACTTTTAATACTAATTGTAAAAGTGATCTAAAAACGAAACCCATAAGCTCTAAAACTATAGTGATATGTACAATCAAATGATGGAGTTTCACCTAATTCCTGCAATTGGACTGAACATACTTTAAAATTGTACCTGACTTGTGATCAATTATTTGTCTACTTTTAGAACATATCTAGTTGCAAAAAATTAATAGACTACAAACACAAGTTTAAAAATGATTATTTTTTCTAAATTATTTAGAAGCTTCATAAGTGGTCTTCCTTTCTGGTAACTTTTAAGAATCGAGCTTAGGTACGTTAAATGGGTCATTACACCCTGGTGGTAGTATTTATGTAATAACTGTCTGGAGATAGGGTAGCTTAGTCATCAGACTGACTATAGAACAACTTGTTGGCCATCTCGATATTTTCTCATAAAAAGTTAAACTTCTACGGCCTGTGGAACACAGCTAATTTTTTCTATTTGGTATCTATTAATGGTAGTAAAATTCACACTGTTAGCTAAATAACTAAAATCTGGTATTTTCTGTATATATTTCTGAAGCAATACGGAAGATGTACAATGTGAATGTGGAGAGTTAATATGGACCCGAGGAAACCTAGGTTTAGATTCCACGACCCTCCGAAGTAAGAGGTTGGTGTCAATAGTCTCTGAGACTGGTATGCTAGGCAAGTAAAAAAATTTTAATCCTAGAATGTATTAATCTAATTTAAGGGTTCATTATTCGAAAAAAAGACATCATGATTATTGTTTTGAAACTGCATCTCTGAGTGTTTTTTTAATGAATATTCGGTTGGAACCAAAGGAGGGTTTACGAGATAAATATGCCGTAAGTTCTTTAATAAAAAAAAAATAGGAACCCCCGGTTATTTAATCACTGAAGACAGACTGTCAAACTAACTGTGCTGTCATTTGTAATAATCGTGTGCTTAGACCATTTCCTCGTTGAACTTAAAAATAACGGATATTCTCTGTTTTATATTTGTCGGTAGTTTATAAAATTTGTATTACTGACGCATAAATAACTCTAAAGTAATAAATTTAAGAGTTAAAACTTTCATTTTAAACCTACTTTTAACTATTATACCGTAACTCAATAATATAAAAGAACTTCTTAAATACAAAAGTGGAATTCTTAAATGCTAAGTATAACTGACTGTCACACTACCCAGTTTTCATCGCTGGAAAGATTTTTCATCCATTTATTTATTAATCTAAATCATCTCTCTATCTAGTCGGTCACAAACAATATGACACCAAGGAAGCTTGTTACTCCACGAGAAACAACGCGATTTTTTGACCGCGACAGACTCCAAATATATTTATTAAGAATGGCGAACAAATAAATTCACTGAACAATGTAATCCTTCCAAAAAAAGCAGCTTTTTATGAAGGAAATGACATTCCTTCTTCTCCTCTTCCTCTGGGTGTTGTATTTTCTATTTACTTTATCTAAAAGTAATATACTTTTTATCGAATTGATTCAGCAATAAAGTTTCGAGACATAGATATTATTACATAATATAGTGCGTGCTACGATATTATGTGACAAAAATAAACGAGTAAAACAAGGATGATCAACCAATTTATTATTATTGCATGCAGAAAAACGGTCATTGACCTTGAAGCATATAAGGTATAGTGGTGCTTCAGTGATGCCGTAATTTGCGGGCGTCAAAGCAAGATATGCATAAAAATTCTGGTAAACTAATTCTGCCTGTCCGTTTTCAACGATATCCATCGACGATACCAAAGACTGACGATAGTTTGATTTTGGTAGTAACTAAAGTCATTAACCGTTTTTCTGCCCGCAAATAATATGATTAAAATACCAGTTCTGTTCAAATTAATGGTCTACTCACATGATTTGGGCGTAACAGACGCCATAGCGATAGTAACCAGTAGTTTTTTATTGTGAAGATTTTGATGTATTAAAAGTTAAAGTAGCTTTGAGTATTTATATGACGGGCGTTCGCGTCGCGTCGCTGCAAATAAAATAACGGTTTTAAATAAATGGTTTTGGATTCGATGTGATTTTTTCATTTTCCTTATTATCTACAGTGTGGACAGTTGCAACAAGCCGACGTTTCAATAGCGGCTACCAATTTTCAACGTTTCCCTAAACTTATGTTTTCCCCCCAAACTATAGACTTCACATTTTCCATGAACTGCAATAATGTTTTCTATAGACCTCTCACGGTTTCTACAGACTTCCAATACCTTCCGCGACTATTCTATCGATTCCTACATAATCCTATTGTTTTCAATAGACATTTTAGCAAAATTGGCTGCCTTCCTATAAAAATGGCAAGTGCAGACACTTCTATGCAATACCTACTTAGCTCTGAATTGTGAAGTTGACGGTCAAAACCAACAATTATTCTTCCACTTGACACCACCGGTGGCGTCATATGGAATCTAGTCATGTCTAGCTCATGATATAGCTCATACAATCTGAGATTGTATGAGCTATATTGTATTATTAAATACAGCAAAAATGTTGACCGAAAGTTTTTTTCCCCGGAAAAGAAACACAAAAAGCAAAGTTTATTAAGGCCTATTACAAGCACGTAATAACAATTATTGTGGATATGCTGGAATAGCAAGTTTGCTGCAATGGTATACCTACTTAGTTTGAGTTAGATATACCTACTACTGTACTTACTTGGGGCAGTTTCTTTGTTAGGAATGTAATCTCCAAATACTTATCTTTTTTTTAATAATAAATATCCCTGTACAATTTTATACAAATTGATTTAACCCCAAAGTAAGCAAATTATATGCTTGTGTTATGGGCACATGAGTAAATAAACGAAAAGGAGAGAAAGCTTCTCATGTTGTAATGGCCGTGTTAGACGACTATATTAATACGTAGAGATATAAGATAACAGAATAAATTTAATAAACAACCACACCCGGGAATACAACATATATTTTCATCACACAAGCATTTGTGCCCCCGTCGAGAATCGAACCCGAGCCTCGCGGTTGGTCGGTAGGCGTGTACGCCAACCTCTTGACCAACACAATGGTTTTCATAACTATTTTAGGGTTCCGTACTCCAAGGGTAAAAAACGAAACACGGGTAAGAGTCGCATGTCTAGCTCTTGGTTCACAAGATACAGCCTGGTGACGGACAGTAGGATATTGGAGTCTGAGTAATAGGATTTCGTACTCAAAAGGTGAAAACTGTAAAGTCACAGTGTTGAAATTGTCTCAGATGATGTACTTCTGTGGCCGCTATAACAATAAATACCAATTTAAAACAGAATAAATTTAATATACATAATATAAAGAGAGCTCCCATACAAGAAACGTGTTTTGTTCCCGTGTTAATAGGTAACAAGCGACTAAAGTACATAAAAACTTTCCTTTTGAATCACTCTATCTTTTTAAGAAAACCGCATCAAAATCCGTTGCGTAGTTTTAAATATTTAGGCATACAAAGGGACAGAGAAAAATACTTTGTTTTATATTATGTAGTATGTTTGTATTGAATAGGCTCAAAAAGTACTGGACTGATTTCAAAATTTCTTTTACCATTACTTAAGAGGGATTCTTCCGAATCCGTATAGGCTATATTTTATCCCGGAAAAT